>VFFE01008988.1:88698-227246 GCA_008921705.1 Burhinus oedicnemus
GGGGCGGCGGCGGGGGCGCGGCGGGGCGGGGCCGCCGGGGCGGGGCCGGGCCCGCGCGGGGTCCCGTCGGGCGCGGCGCGGCCACGTGCGGCCCCGCGCGCTCCCACGGCGCCCGGGGGCCGCCCGGCCCGGCGGTGACGTGTCGGGGTGGGGGCGCTCGCCGCCCGCCGATTGGGCCGCGGCGGCGGCGCGGGGAGGCGGCCGCCCAATGGGCGCGGAGCTCGCAGGTGCCCGCGCGGTTATCTGCGCCCCGGGGCGCGGCGCGGCGCGTTTCGCTGCCGCCGCCGGGACGCGCGGCCGAGGCGAGGCGCGGAGCCCAGCCCAGCGGCGCCCACCCCACCGGCACCGTCCCGTCCGTGTGTCCGTCAGTCGTGTCCCCCCGTCGTGCCCCCCCCACCCGTCCCCCCGCTGGATCCCGCGCGGAGTGCAGGAGCCGCAGCCTCCGCGGACGCTCCGCCGGCGGGGGGCTGTTGTCCCCAGGACGCCCGCTCCGCCGTGCTGCCCGGACTTCGCTCTCCCCGCGCTGCAGCCTGGAAGTTCGCGGTGCGCGTCGCCGAGCCGCGGGGGCGGGCGGAGAAGCGCCGGGGTTTTCCGGCTCCCAGCAAAGTTTGGTTCTCGCGGCCGCTCCGATCCTGCGGGTTGAGAAGGGGCCGCCCGCCCGCGGCCGGCGCTCCCGGCGCGGGGTCACCGCAGAGCAGCTGCCGGCGCGGTTGGAGAAGGAGCCGCGCTCGTTGATGACCACAAATGTTAGCGGTGGGGCAGATGGATGCTAATCGCCAGAGCGCGTTCGTCCTCAGCAGTACGCCGTTGGCCGCGCTGCACAACATGGCCGAGATGAAGACCTCGCTCTTCCCCTACACCCTGCAGAACCCCTCCGGCTTCAAGGCGCCGGCCCTGGGCGGACTCAACACGCAGCTCCCCTTGGGGACGCCGCACGGAATAAGCGACATCCTGGGGCGGCCCGTGGGCACCGCCAGCAACCTCCTGGGCGGGCTGCCCCGCATCAACGGACTGGCGGCCTCGGCGGGGATGTACTTCAACCCGGCCGCCGTCTCCCGCTACCCGAAGCCGCTGGCGGAGCTGCCAGGGCGGCCGCCCATTTTCTGGCCGGGAGTGGTGCAGGGCTCGCCCTGGAGAGACCCGCGGCTCGCCTGTCCCGGTAAGTGCGGCCGGTTCCGGCGGGGAGCGCGGCCCGCGGCGCCTCCCGGGCAGGCGGCCTGGGCTCCGGCCTGGCCCCTCCGGGCCGCCGAGCGACGCGCCGGGAGCCGGGCGGCCCCACGCCCCGGGCGGCCGGCGGGCGGGCGCGGTAGACGGGGCGGCCGGCCCGGCGGAGGCCGCGGGTCGGTGTCGGTCACCTCGGCCCGCCGCGGCGCCCCGAGGTGTCCCCGGACCGGACCCTGCTCCGGAGCCAGCGGCGTCCTACGTCGGCGGACGGCCGGAGCTGCCCCGCCGCAGCCCGCTCCTCCCGTGGCGCCGGGCAGAGGCCCGGTTCCGAGCCGGGACCGGTGCAGACCCCCCCGTCTCTGACGGAGCTGTTTCTCCTCCGCTTTCAGCTCAGACGGGGATGGTTTTGGACAAGGACGGCAAGAAGAAACACTCGCGACCGACTTTCTCTGGGCAGCAGATTTTTGCTTTGGAGAAAACCTTCGAACAGACGAAATACTTGGCCGGACCGGAGAGAGCCCGCCTCGCCTATTCCTTAGGGATGACCGAGAGCCAGGTGAAGGTAGGTCCCCGCGGGCGCGCCGGGGCCGCGGGCCGGGCACGGGCTCTCCCCGCCGCCGCCTCCCGCGCTCTGCCGAGGCGGCGCTCGGAGGTTTGGCTTTTGCAATAATTATCAGCGACCGCTGAAACTGTACAACCCTACAGCGATTTTTTTTTTTTAAAGTCAGTTATATTTTAAATTACATTTGGATATTGGATCGATTTTAGGCCAATTTCTACATAACTTATTTTTTGCTTAGAGTTCGTTGTACTGCAAACGAATTAAGAAAAAAAAATACATTAAAAAAAAACCAACCAAACCAACCAACCAACCAAAAAAAAAAACCTAAAAAACAAACCAACCCCCAAAGCGGATAATTGCTTTCAACGGGTCAGTTTCCAGCCGAGACCGTATCCAATAATTGGCACAACTTTACCTTGAATAACCACGCAAATTTTTTAGCAAAGACCTCGGGTGTACCGCCAGCAACACTTCTTTTTCTGGCCACCGTATTCCGTTTTCAACAGATGATCGTTCCGCGAAACCGCTGCTTTTGCTGTCGCACAGCTCCGGCTGGCGACATTCCCGGAGGAGCCGGGCGGGTGACCCACGCGTGTCGCCGCGAGCCCCCTCCCCGGTGCTGCCCCGGGGCCCCCGCGGCCTTGCCGCTCCCTGTTCCCCGCTGCGGGCCGCTGCCGCCGACGCACCCGGACCCCGCGCCGGTGGGAAGGGGCGGCCGCGGCCCGGTGCCGGTGCCGCCGTCGGGGGGGGCGGGGGGCGGCGGCGGCGGGGCTGAGCCGTGCCCGGTGCCCAGGTCTGGTTCCAGAACAGACGGACCAAGTGGCGGAAGCGGCACGCGGCGGAGATGGCCTCGGCGAAGAAGAAGCACGACTCGGAGACGGAGAAGCTGAAGGAGAGCTCGGACAATGAGGACGATGACGAATACAACAAGCCCCTGGACCCCAACTCAGACGACGAAAAAATCACGAGGCTATTGAAAAAGCACAAATCCACGAACCTGTCCCTCGTCAGCCCCTGCAGCACCAGCTCGGACACCTTGTGAGGGCGCGGACACCAACGGCTGCTCTGAGCCGCCGCGGTGGGCACCGCAACGGAGACGACTTGTACCTGGATGTTTAAAGTGGTGTGTTGTACAGCCTAAGATGTATGTGAAATGTATATATTTTTTACAGAATAAGTTATGAAATTATTTTCTTTCTCATCGATGTAAATTTCAGAGGAATTTTTCCAACTTTTTGTTTTTTGTTTTGTGTCCCTTTAAGGTTTGCCCCTCTTTCTTTTAGAGTTCTTGCCGATTTCCTGCTCCTAACAATCAGATTTTGTTACGTTTTGTATGGGTCGCCAAATCCAAGCTCAGCCACTTTGTATATAGTAAATTTCAGATTTTGTGATGTATATTTCTAGTGTAAAAACGGCTGTTTTCTTTCACTCCTTCCCTCTACTCAGTGTTTTGGCGGTTTGATTTCTCCTGCCTCTGGATTTTATGCTTAATAATATCAAAAGAGAAAACAATACAAAAAAGCACGAGAGAAAAATGGACACTTGATTTTACATTGGGATCAAATACTGTCTCCACACGGGTTGAAAAGACTTTGTATAAATCAATAAATTATTTAACAAGCTTCTCCTTCAGCGAGTTTCTTGCCGCGTTACTCCTTTTCCCTCCTCGCCCCGCTGAGCCCCCGGGGGCGGCGGGGCCGCCGCTGCCGAGGACGTGGCCCGGCGTACCCGGGGCGGGGGCTCGCCGTGCCCCTCGCAGGGACGTTTCTGGCTCCCGCTTCACCACTCCCGGGGCCCTAATTTTTAGGGCCGCTCCCGCCCGACCCGCTCGCCGGGGCCCCTCGGCCGGCACCTGCCTTCGCCTCGCCTCGGACCCTTCCCTCGGCCACGGCTGAGCCGCGGGGGTCGCGGCGGGGGCGGCGGCGCCGTTACGTCGGGCCGTGGTCTGGCCTTTCCGGGGGCGCACCTGGGCGCCACCGCCCCCCTCCCCTCCTCCGCACCCCCCGGCTCCGGACCGGCGCCGCCGCAACCGTCCCGCCCGGCTGCAGCCTCGGGACCCGCGGCCCCCGCCCCCCCGGCCGGCGTCCGCAGGCAGGTGCCCGGCCCCGCCGCCGCTCCGGAGGGGAAAAGGAGCCGCTGCGGCGGCGGGGCCGGCGGGCTGAGCCGGGAGAGCCCCGCGTCCGGGCGGAGGGCGGCTGCCCTGACGGCATCGCCGGGAGCCGGGCTCGCTGCCGCACGGGAACCTGCGAGCTGGGACCCCCACACACACCCCCCGGAAAGAGAAGCGTCCAAGAGAGTGACGGGGCTGAGCGTCCAGCCTTGAACCTGCCGTCTGCCGGGCTCGGGACCGCGGCGGGTCCTGGCACGGAAAAGCGTTTCGGTGACCGCCGGCAGGTTTATGTGGTCTGCTGCGGGGGGGAGGCAGGGGCTGGGGCAAGCCTCGCCGCGCTACCTGGACACCGGCCGCGGCAAAAAACCCCGAAGGCGTGAACTCGTTGAGCTTAGCGGTGGGGGGGGTCTACAGGCACTATCCCCCCCCCCCGCCTTCTCGCTGAGCTCCCGGGAAAGCGACCCTCGGCCCGCACAAACAGCACCCGCGTCCCTGCACCCGCAGGTTGTGTTTACGACTTGCCCATAACGAGACCCGGGTAATTAAGCAGCCGTCGAGGAGCCTCGCAACCGCCCAAGACTCTGGTTTTCCCATCTCGGGCATATCCGAGGCCCGACGGGTGTAAGCCAGCCTCCTTGCCGAGCTGCCCCCCTATTATTATTATTATTATTATTGTTATTGTTGTTGTTATTTTAATGGACGAGACATTCTTGTCTTTCCGTGCCTCAGCTGCTGCTTCGCAGCCTGAGCAACCGCAACGGCCGCGCTCGCCCGGCGGCCAGCGGAGGGCAGCGACCCGCGGGCGCGGAGCTGCGGGACGGGGCACCCGCGGCAGCCCGGCCATTGCGAGGCCCCGTACCGGGAACCTCGGAGCGGCCCGGAGCGGCCGGGCTGCCGCGGGTGCCCCGCAGCGCTGGGACGCGGGACCGGCTCCGGTTCTGGCTCTTGACTCTGCTCCGTGGCCCCCGCTGCGCTCCGCGCCGGGACCGGGATCGGGGTCTCTCCGCCGCGGAGCCGCCCCGTCCCGGTTCTGCCGCTGGCGGCCGCCGAACGCCGGTCGTTCCCGTCCCCGTCCCCGCCCGGGATCCCGGTGTCGCCACTCGGGGCCACGCGCCGCGCAGGGTTTGATTTATTTCGCTCCGATGTGAGCGGATCCGCGGCTTTCTGTCAGGGCAGCTCCTTATTTCAGGGAAAAGGGGTGGTGGGGGGTGCCCTGTGAATTCTTACTCACTGAAAGCGGTGGGTTGGCGAGCCCTCACTCGAATTGTGCCACGGCTACAGACGGAGTAAATCAAGTTTAGAAATTAATCTTCGCCTGGGCTCTGAACACACTGAGACAGGACGCTGGAACCGCAGCGAAGAACGGGAGCCGGTTCCTGGCTCCTAAGGGAAAACGACAGGATAAAAAAATACCCGCACTTGAAAGTCGAATTATTCACCCCTGCTCCTTTCCATATTTCTTTAAATGAAATGTGCCCCAAGGAACCGGAGATCTGTGTTCGGTGATGAGTCTCCCTTTACAGAACACGGTGCCCCCGCCCGGCACCACCCCGCCACGCCGCCGCCGCCCCGGCGCTCCCGCTCGGCAGAGCCCGGCGGCCGCGGGCCGGGCCCGGCGGATCGGCCTCGGCAGAGGCGGCCCCGGCGGGAACCGGGCGCTTCCCGGCGGCAGAACCCTTCCCCGCCGGCCCTTCCAGCGCCCTGCAGAGGGGAACGCCATCTGGGAACACCCCGCATCCCGGCTCACCCCGCACCTTCCCCAGGCAACGCCTCTGGTGTTCTTGTTTAAATGCTGAAGTTGGCGTTTTATGAATTTCTGCGGGTTAAATTTCAGACTCTTTCAACAAATTACCTTGACGGGTCACCTGTGTAACTAACGCCTCTAGATGGATTAGGACTATTTATGGTCTTGCAGTTTATAGCTCTGGTGAGCTTATCTATAAATGAGGCTTCAGACCGAGTTTGAAAAGGCAGTAGTTTTTTTTCTAAAACCAGAGATAATCACGAAGGAGTTTATGGTGGCATATTTATCGAACTGCTGGGGACTGGCATCTCATGAATGGCTCATAAAGTTGTATTACTCTCTGTACATTAGCACTCTAATACAAACTCCTAAATGTCTTTTCCTCGGTTTGTATTGTGTTTTGATTAACACCAGAACTGCATTCTATTATACAGGTTTTTCATGTGAAAAATAACCCAGTTAAGTGGCGGGAGATTAAAAGGTAACTCATTAATAACTAACGTGACAATTTAATAATTTCCCTGTAATCCCCAATGTCCAAATTAAAGGGACAGACACAGTCATATTCACCATGATCAGTTTTATTGCTTGAGAACCAGAGTACTCATTTCTAAAGGCCTTCAAAGTTATCATGAGTTGAGTTTGCTTAAATAGAATTACTGTGTGGTTATAATGCAACATGGCACAATAACAATACAGAGCTGCAGACACCCTTTGGGCAACAGTACTTAATATAAACCCGGATTGTACTGTTGAGAAAACATTCTGCAAGCAGACATCAAATCATTTTCAATGGTAGTGATTTATACCAAAATCAAGCATCAATCTAATGCCGTCACGCAGTCCATGAACTCTGTAGTGTTCTAAATTAAATCAATAAAACATACATTTGTGTTTCATCAACAGACTCCCTAATCACCTTTTAATGTTGTATTTAGTGGTGGGAGAAAAATGTTCGTAACAAGATTATATTGTAGGCTGCACTGAGATACTAACCAGGAAAATTTACAGTCTTTTTTTTTTTTTTCTTTAACACTGTATAAATACAGTCGGTGTCCAATACAGTTGCTACCTGAAGCAGACTATTATTTTCTTCTCCCATGTTGTTATTGTTTCAATATAGAATACTTGGCACCATAAAACAGTAACAAAAGACGGACAAAAACAGTTTACAAAATTCTGGAAAGTTACACCCAAACCTAGCTAAGAACTTCACATTCAATCCTTAATATTACATAGAAAGAAGGGATTATAGGAGTAACAAAGTGAAACTGCTAATATATGTGCTATATAGTATGCTATATATCTGTATCCAGGATGGCACTGCTATATATTATTTATTATATAAATGTTGGTTGTTGATGTACACTTAACTAAACCTGCTAAGACTCCAACACTAACTGCTGATATGGCACTCTCAAGCATTCATATTGGAAAGTATATTTAGCGTAAGTTTTGGTCAGGTTTATAAATTATTTATATATCTGTGTATATATACACATACATACATATATATACACGCACATATATATATGTATGTATAGGAAGCAGCTGCTGTGTGATTCAAAAACCATGTAACATGGCAGTATAGTAAATAACATGAGAAAAAAAAATTAAAAATGAAAAACAAAATACTAAAACTAAAACACAAACCATAAGCCTTGGTCAACAAAGAAAATACCATTTAAAACCATCAATATCTCTATCTATACAATCCAATGTACAAACCCCCAAAGTGGTAAAGATATATAATGTTAGGCATGACACCTTTAGAAGTTTATAATATGCTGAAATAGCTTTTCCACATTGACAAACACTTATTAAAAGTTGAAAGTTGTGAAATCTAAAATACATAACTCTGCTGTCTATTTAGAGTTTTGGCAACAGAATTGTGACATATATATAAAAAATAATTCCACATTTCTACTTGATGTCACATGAACATACAAGACAGTGAGGTATGTGAGGCTTTTCTCGAACAGAGTCCAGATGCTGAAGCATAGTGTACGATCAGCAGTCTAAAATTGTGGCACTCGGGACTTTATTATCAATACAGTTGTTACGATTATGTATTTCAGTATACTGCGCATTCCTTCCCCTCCTTGCTACAGTGTGGTTTCACGGAAAATCTTCTCATTTCGTAGGCATCTTTTTCCTGTTGCAGAATTGGCATTTTTTTAAAAAGAAAAATAAACACAGGGGAAATGATGTAGAAAATGTAAACGTAAAGGAAAAAAATGATATTTACCACCACATCACTGCACGACACAACACTTGTGCACATTTGCAATAGGTTTACCTGCCCCAGCAGCTATTCGAAAGGACAGGAACACAGGCTGCAGCAAGTTAGGGAAAAACAGAAGTTACACATTTGAAATAAAAACATTTTTTTTTTACAGTCAGTTGTAAACACAACAAAAATTCCTCCATGACTGGAAACAAAATGATGCAATAATTTTTTGGATTACTCTAACTACAAAATGCACAAGAGAACTACATCAGCTCCTTACAGATCTCTGCTCCCGCTGAAATCTAAGGGAAAATTTGCCACTGATTTCTGGGGGAAGAGGATTGGGTCCCACACACAACTCCCTTTTACCATAGAATTAGCTCCACTGAAAGTGCCACGCTAAAAAAATTCATGGTGACACAGAAAACAAAAATCACTGTTTCTGAACTGGCTGTCCTTCAGCTGCCAACACACCGAACTCTTCATTCTACTGGAGAAGTTAGTAAGCTGCATTTTAAATCTGACTTGGATGATTCTGGACCAAATATTTTAAGTGCATTCTTCCTTAGAAAAACAATACTCTGTCTCACAAGAACTCTGACCGTGAAAGTAAATACAGGTATATATTTGTGGATTTGGATTTACGTGTGTACATGCATACACACGTAGTTACACATTATCCATCACTGAATTATCATTCAAGAGCCTTAGCACTGTCTCTAGGACTGATACATTACCATTGTCGTACAGTTCCCAAGGTTTTGCAAGTTCCTAGTTGAGTTTTTATATAGGTTTTATATAGGCTTTCAGAGGCTACCTCCTACTCCTCAATGAGCTTTTTTGCCAAGAAAGCAAATACTCATTTTTGCTGTATTTCTAACTTAGCTTTCCATCTGGTATCTTCAGCAGAGAAGATTGTTTATAAAATTCATGTCTTTATCTTCACTTTAACAACTGGTACTTATGTAATTCTATATCCTTTTTCTCACTTGTTGCTTAAATATGGAACTGCCAATATGTTATTTCACTAATATGCAGGTAGGCACCAAATTAATTCAAACTACGTTTTGGAAGCAATTTTGATAACCCAATGAAAATACTTTTGTTTTACACGAACAGTCATAAGTGCGCAGACAGTTGCAAGATTGTGTTGTGCTTTCATTCTAGCACGCATCATCCTGTTCCTTATTTGATTTCATACAGGTATCTGCTCTGATATACTGGCTCATTTCAGTTGAATTCGGCTTTAAAACATTTTCAAGGATTTATATTAAAAATAGGACAGAGATATAGCTGACTTAATATAAAATTAACAGAAACTAGTGCATACATTCTCCTTCCTAATAAAAAAGACTTAGAATAGACAATACTAAAATTTCTAATTTAATTACCTTGTGATCCCCCATGCAGACATTTGGCCCAATGTGGTCATATATTACTATCTTCTCATCATTTTCTGACTAGTTAAAAAAAACCAAAACAGAAAAACCCAACAGTCAGTTCCAGTATTCTCCAGATTACATAAACAGAAAGAAAAATGGAAATAATTTATGCAAATAGTTCAAACAGTTTTCTGAATTAAGTGATATTAACATATCTTTGCTTGGCTTCTCCAGAGAAAGACCGTGTAGAATGCATTTTTAGGTCCAGTACTGCTTGCAGTAATTTGTGCGATTTGTCCACGTAAAATAACGCATGAAGTCATTGCACCTACTCCTTGCTTCTGGGACCTCAAGAAATCTTAGTGAGCAACACTTGGACAGATGAAATGAATGACTCGGTTATGATTGCAGTCTAGCCTTTTGCCAGTGAAATGCAGCTAGCACCTTCGGCCAGTCCTTTTTTAAGAACAACACACATTTTTTACTGAGTTAGGTGGGATACATGTTGTTCTTCGAATTAAATACAATCCACATTGCCTTGTAAGAGCATTTGATTTCACCATACCGGTGATTTTAAATGTTCAGAGAGATGAATGAATTATTTACAGGTCACGAGTATAACCTTTAACCATTTCTATGAGATACATTTCTTCATCTGGAAAAAAGCATTAAGTGATTTTAAGAAAATCAGCAGCAAATGAAAGATGACATTCCTCCAGTCTCCATTATGAATTGTTTTCATTTTGTTCCATGTTAAACTTTATCCTTACACACTGACTTCTTTAGCATTTGTAGCTTAATGAATAATAAAATGTACTCATATTTCTGCCATTTGCAATAAACGTGATTTTGAGAATCTGTTTTGGTTCTCTAGCACAGTGCTTCAGGAATAAATACAAATACATTGCTATACAAGACAATTTCTTATTCTGCTAAACAATTCGTATAAGCTAATTAAATCTGCAATCTGCACACTCTCAAGTCTCTCATACAATCACGGATGTGCTTTAAACTAGTTGACAATACTAATTTATTTTGTATGAAACAGTCAAGACTTTCTCATCTGTAATCACTCAAGTTTGACTGGGCAATAACTTTATATAAACAGTAGCATTTAGGACTATAAAGTTAAAACTGAATTATCTTTAATGCAGTAAAGAAGCTTAAGGTCAGATTTACTTTATAGCACGGTTGTCTGCCAAAAATATAAAAACATAACCTTCTGCATTGTATGCATGAGTACTTTCCAATATTTCAAGATCATAATGCCACTAGCATCGGAAGTGGGGATACATTCATCAAAAGCGACTTGATAATTTACAAAGGCAGCATAAAATTGTGGATTTTCAACTGCATAATCTTTAGACAGATAAACAAATTACAGCGGTGCACAAGCAGAAACAATATACACTTGGCTGAGCATTCATTACTTCATGCTATCAGGCATCAACGCAGCTCCCTAGCAGTGGGCAACCTTTGGTGTTTTAGGGCTCAGGAAGCATAAAATAACATGATGGTGAGGTAACCGACCATAGCATGATAGATGATGTTGCATGAAAGCTGTTTACAGCCCCATGTCTGTACAATCTGTAATGCCTACTGTGTAGCTGAAACACACTGTACAGTCTGGTAATTTGTGCATACTGTCCTTTCTTTACATAGGATTGAAATGCAGATTTACTGTGATTTTTGTTTGAAATAAAATACAGAATTGCTAAGACAGAAAAATAAATTCTTTACTTGCCTATAAGAAAATTTCATGCAGCAAAATAATTACCGGCATATGTATTTTCAATAGCTAGTTACAACCAAAAATTCTTTAAAAATTCATATACGTTTATATTTTGAGGATTTGTTACAGTGTAATCAGTTAATTAAAATTTGCTTTTACTTTCTTCACAGTTCCTTTTAAAGCTTTAAAGTGTAAGTCTCCGCAATGGAATAAATTCTCAATGGCAAGGCAAACACTGCTTACTGTGTAGAACCACAAAAACTTGTAAGGTCATTTTGCCCTTTCCTCTATCAGTTCAGCATTCTTTTCCACTGAATATTTTCATTAGGTTTTATGGGCCAGAATTACAGTTTGGTTTTGAGCTGGATAAGCTAACCGCTTTATTGGTACAGGCTCACTGAGTTCAACAACCATGCCAGTTTGGCCTCATCTACATCTGTAATTTTGCATATGCATTTCTGGAGATAGCCCAAACTGCATGCTCATGATTTGCAAATGCAAAGCTGCAGCGACAAAATTATACGCATTTTTTAAATATAAGCTTTGAATGATCCAACTGACTGGGTTTCTGCTCCATGGAGACGAAGAATTGGGCTAAGTGACCTCACAGTTACAAATTTCTTTAATTCTCTAACTTTGTTTTCCTTTGTTTAATTTTCTCCCATTATATCCAAGTTATACCCCCCTAGATAATCTGAAAGAATTCCTTTCCCTCTGTACTGTTTACACTCTTCAAGCCTTTGTGTACACTTCTATCTCCTTATTCATAGCTTTGAAAAAAAAAATCTTCCCTCATTGGCCACTCTTTCCATGGTTTTAATCCTTTGTTCTTTAGGAATTTCATGGGCGCCAAGTATACTATCTGTAGTATTTTGGGTAAAGTCTCACTTTTTCATATGGTATTTCTGTATAAGAAGATCAAATAACACTGATTTTGACATTACTATTTTACTATAAAGCCTGTATTCCTCTTAGCTTCACAGTTTTTTTTATTAAATCCTGTGGTACACGCATTGCCTAAAATTTTGGGTGAAACATCAAGATACCATGCAGACACTTCTTACACTTTAAAATGTGTGAGGAAGTACATCGAATTGAAATTTGAGTAGCTATGGAAAAAATGTTCTCGGCCTTTCAGTGAGTTATATACTGCAAAGCAAATAGTCTAATCATGAGACAAATAACCCTGATGAGAGAGAGAAACAGAAGGTTATAAACTTCAGGAAAGCCGTTTTCCAGGGTTTCATTAATTTAAACAGAAATAAAAAAGCCAGGAAGCTGTAGGATATGGATTTACTGGCAAAGATTATTTTCTGCAATTCAGTCCCACTGAATTGCATCAGTTATACAGGAACATACAGCCAGCCACAGGACTTTGGGCAATTTTGGGTTTGTAAGTCTGTTAGGTGTGAGACAGTCATGCAGTCTGGTCAGCAAGAGAACCCCAAGGCTGCAAAGTCACAGCACAGTCGTTCTCGCAGCGCGCTCGTGGCTGCAGCGAGCACAGCAGGGGAAGTGCGGCGCAGAGCAGAAGGGCATGGGGGTCACCTCCTCGATACAGCAACTTCCTGAGGTGTTCTCGGTGCTTTAGAACAACTGATAGCCAGCGTAAACAGGACGGGTCTCCAGCTGCCATGAACGGGCACACAGGAAAAAACAGGCAGTGGGAGTTGGCATACGTAAGCGACGGACCTGGTTCAGTGCTCCCAAGGGAAGGAGGGGAGCAGAGCGGAGTAAGGAGGAGAGGGAGGAAAGAATAATTGGAAGTCTCCTGAACTATATTTAGGTCACTGAACTTTGGATAGAGCATCACCAAGTATACCTTACTTCTATACACTAAAATCCCAAGAGGAACTATATGTTCTAAAGACATTGCACAATCGTACTTTTAAAGCTCTAATGGAATGTCTACATTTAGGCACTTGGTGTACCAAAGTTAGGAGCCTACCTGCTGGAGACTCTACTTTCATTCAGGGGACAGTGATAGGAGATGTGGCCCATCTAGGATCTGACATTGATGGGAAGTCTGGTTCTCGCTATCAGCAACAGAGGGAACCGAAATCTACCACGCTTGTAACTCGCTGTCTCGAGCTGTTGCTTTACAGGTTTTTCTTTCGATGGTGTGACTCCTCAGTCAGCAGCCACTCCTCCTTGCTTTTGTCTGCATCTGTGCTGAATCCTTAGTAAGGGCAGTACTGTTACTTATGTTACTGTATAGTGGACTGGATTGGGGGACCGATGGGAGGTTTTTTTATTTTTTGTTACTCTTTTTTAAAGCAGGCACAGGTTCCCAGTGCTGTACATCCCAGTACAGTCTGACAAGTACTGAAGGGGCACAGGAGACGACAGGCAGCCAGCGTTGGCAGCTCAGATACCAAAAGAAGCATTTGTGAAAGCTTGTGCTTTGGAAACAGCCAATGGGTTAACTGGGACAAATCCACATGCTCAGGTGGAAAGGACTGGAGGCATAATTGTTTATTATTGCCACGGAATGCTGTCTCCAGCTTGGCGAGTGTTTGCTACAGGCAACTGGAAATTCAAGGACAAGCAGAAGTGTATGAGCCCTACCTACCTTTGTTGAAGACAAACACAACGTGGAGGCAGCGGGTGGCTGCAGCTCCATACTTACTTTCAGAATGAGCTCCTTGGCTGAGTGGGACATCAGGATTCTGTCGCACCAGGCTGGACATCTCGTATTCATGTACTGCTTTCCCTGGCTAGAGTCCTCGCTGTACGGGTAACTGCAAACAAATCACAATCACAGCCATCAGCAACTTTTTGCAAAGCAGCCTGAAACCTCAAATGACCACACTAACAAAACAATTTAACTGGCAAAAAGCAGGTCTTCTAGACACCCCTCATACTGACTTATCTTTCTTTTCTCCTCCCCCTTCTTTCTCATGTTCTCTTTCCCTATCTACAATCCTACTTTAGGCCAACACGTTAAGATACATTCAGTTTCGAAACTCTCACCTCCTACCTTGCATTTTTGCACGTGAGTGTTTAAAGACAGCAGACTATTTAGCTATGTGAAAACATGAGAATCAGTTCAACAACTCAAGTACATAGTAGGCTCAAGTACACCATGGAAAATGAATACGCAGAAGATGAAAAAGGAAACCTAGGGGAAAAAGCTTAATCTCATGGGATTTCTTTGCATGATTCTCTCAAGGAGAGTTATCCAGGAATACTTTAACAGAAAACAGTTCAGAGCACTGTGATCTCTGCAGCTGTACGCAAAACCCACCGGTACGGATTCTCTAAGGCTGACAGAAAGGAAGATATGACAAGAAAGCAGGCTTTTCAGGGGATTGCTTCAGAACCAAGGAATTAGGAATGTGGTTTAGGAGAATGATGCTGACTACATAAGATTCTGTACCTTTGTATGAAACTCTGTTAACTACAGTAAATTAATTTGTAAAGACATCTGGAATAGGAGCTGATTAAATGGCAGTTATGCTGTGGGGTCATTATGAATGCGCTGTGGGATCTCCAGCGCATTCTAACTTAGCTTTAAAAGGCAACAGAAAGTGTTTATTTTAACCTACAGAACAGCCTAAAATAATTTAACTCAACATGCCTGTGTGAGCCCACAGGCTGAGACTGTCTAGAGTGCCCAAAGCGGCAACCTCTGGTTCAACTGTCAGGAGGCTGAGGCCAAAGTTTTCCTTGGTTTATCCAAATGTTCTCACTAGTTTAGATAGAACTTTGAATTTGATGATGGCTCACTGTTTTCCTAGAGCATTTCCAAAACGGCATGGGTAAGTAGCCAAAGAGGGGTTTTGGAGACAGACTCAATTTCTTGAATATTGGGCCTGAATGAATTGAAGTTTGTCCTTGATAAATTGTCTTTAAACAAAAACCATAAGGCTAGTGCATATTATCTACACATGTATGTGTGGGTGTATTTAAAATTACATTTGCATTTCATTCTGCTCATCACTGAATTCATAAAGGAAATACTGAGGTTTTCCCGATATGTGTGTTAAAATAAAATTTCTGGTATTGTAACAAAAGGGTTTGCATGCTTGAAGAGAAACTTATTTACCACCCTACTTGGTGTGATACCCTGAAACTGAGATGTATAGCTTTCTACCAAATGGGTTTACAAGCTACACTGCCATTAAAAAGATTAGCCATGGCAAACATCCAAGAAAAGCGTACTGAACGTACTGGAACAAACCAGTGATCTCAGTACCTTTTCCACCTCATCAAACCTAACAAGACTCATTTTCAAAACATATTATGAGAATTCAATTTGCTGCTTCACTGACATACAGAAGTACAGCTTATTTCTGAGTGTCTGTGAAATATTTTGATGATGTAATACTATTGGTAGGAGAAGCTCTTTGTCTGCAATTTAAGAGTTGACTTTTTCTGGTAACCTCTTACTTTAGTTATTCAAGAACCCCACATAACTGAAGCTACTTTTTATGACATAAGGTATAAGAATCAATCACATTTTATAAAATCCTACCTTTTACAGCATTAACTGTATGGCTTTTAAAGTATGATGTTCTGTACCTGGAATGATCTGTTACTGCTATGCGTTAGAGCATTTCATCTGAGAGCCTGTATTCTGTGAAATGGTATTTATCAATTTGCTTTATTGATCTTAACATTTTCACAGGGTGAAAACTTCTGCCAATTTTTCAAGGTCTTTAGCGCTGATCACCCAGTCAAGAAGTTACTGTAGTTTACAAATATCTTTGACAAATCAGATTTCTAATGGCTGGGACAGAGATTAAAATAAATGCTGCAAAAGTTATCCAGACAAAATGATCTGCAGGTAATAATTTAATACAATAAAGTGGGGCAAGCTCTTCTTCTTAGAAGGCAGCATCCTTCCTTCTGGCCAGAAGTGTGGAGCATTCTGTCTTGCTGCACTCTAATGAATAAAGCTTCTCCCGCCTCACGTCCGCCTCTTTGGCTTGTGCAAGTCTCCCTCTCGGTGAAAGGCTGACACAGACATAATAAAAATCCTAACTAGATACACCCCCCAAAAATAAGGAAAACTACTTGCTCTCCTCCTTCATGCTCTAGAAGGGTCACGTATACTTTGGAATAAGCAGGCTCCTTTTTCAGATGGTCTCGAAATGTGATGATAGCTAAATAGGACTCAAAATTGCTGGGAGGGATTCTTTTCTGTGACTTAACAGGTTTTGGGGGCAGGATAGTTTAGTTTATTATATCTATTTATCTTAAGTAGATTTTTGCAAATAAAAGCTCTGTTAGAGGTTTCTGGAATAAGCCTGTCACTGAAGAAATTTTCATGAAACACACTGCTGAATGTATACTATTCCAGAATAAAACTTTTCCAACAACATACACTCCAGTTAATTGCCTCCATCATCCTGTTCAGTAGTTAAATAAAGAGTGGAATGAAAATAGTGTGATTGCTTCCAGAATTGAATCATCTTCTTGTGAACTCTGAAGCTTTTACTTGGTTGGAGCATTTATAAGGGTTTTCTCTCCGATGGATACTCTGGTGTCTTACGTGATGTTACCTCATTCAGATGTCTTCCCACCAGCTGATGGGATTTAAAACCGGACAATAGAAGCAATCAAAAGAGGAGACAGACAGATGCACCAGTTTTCAGGAAGCCAGGCTGATGATTCTGGTGCTGCCATAACACAAAGGTGTTGCAAAAATCAAAGACACAAGGAAAACGCCCGAAGCCTTAGAACCGCCTCACACAGCAGCACTCAGCCTCAGTCTTGTCCGTGAGATCCGTCACCAGAACGCTGCCTTCGGGTGCGCTCCTGCACTCCCGGCCGACGCGCGTCTCCTGAGGTGGGCAGACTTGGGCCCGGCACCGTGAAGGCTGCAGAGCGCCCAAGAGGCAGCTAACAGGAGAGCACGCGTGTCAGGAAAAGCAGGACGTAAGTCGGACACTCATTTTGCTTCTTCCAATACAGCAACTGCCCAGATAGCGCAGGCTCAAGATGGTACTCGGGTAACTGGAAAATATTTCCACCGACTTCAATGTGCTAACCAAGATACGAGTGTACTAATACACACTTCTATTTGACTATTAACTTTCTGTTCTCTCTAGGGTGGCTTCGCGACTTATTTCCTTTTTTCCTTCCTTTCTCACCTGCTTCTTTGAAATAAAGCATAAATAGCCTCTTTTAAAGAATAACATGAATTTACATCTGTGTGCATGCAAAAAGCAGGACTATTCTTGTAATACACATCTTCCAAAAGACATTAAGCATAAGATTGTCTACTATCAAGTGCATTAAAAAAGCTTTGTTTAGCTGACATCTCCAGCCTCTTTTAACACACCCATTCCAGGCAAGTAAGGAACTCACAGTTCTTAATTCAAAACTCAGTTAATAATTCTAGTTAACAGATTATCTGATCTATGAATTACATAAACAATTACAGGCTTGATAAAAACAACTGCAGATCTGACAAAAATAATTTTAAGGATTCTACACCAAATACTCCAAAGTTAAAAACTCCGGCAGTCGTCTCCCAGAGGGTAAGCATCATGCCGCCTTTCTGTGCACGCATTATTAGTCTTGACCATCAGAACTGTGACTGTGGCAGAGAAAAAGGGAGAACCAGCTCGCTCAGTCCCATGACTAGACCGGAAAGAATGTCTTTTTTTTTCTTTCAGTAGCATTCTGCCTCAATCACAATCTATCTTGTGCAAGGTACAGAAAACAGTGATCTTGAGAAAGAATAGCGAGTGCTCGTGTGAAAATGATGATATAATAGATAAAGGCCTCTAGGTACCACTTAAATATAAAAGATAGATAGATATAATGCTAACACATACAGGTGCTACAGGTAAGTTAAGACTGTACACACGTCCTAACTTTACTATTCAGCATGGGTTTTTTTACACACACTATATTACATATATTTAAAAATACAAATGGAGAAATGAGGAATTCCATGTGGAACAACTTTTCTGCCCTGTTTAGAACAGCGGAAAAGTTGACATTTAGGACCTTAACCACTCCCGTCAGCTGAATAACTAAGAGCAAAAATAGTCTGTTATTCTCTGTGTATGCCAGCCAGTAGAGCTATGCAAAATATACTTTGGCTGTATATGCCTCTGGATGATAGACAGACAGGCAGTTCTGCAGCTGAAGCATCCATGCGAGAGGCTTGTACAATTTACCTCCAGTTGTTCAGGATTTATTTTTTCTCAAGATGCTTCTTCTAGCTGCTTTTCCACCTTATTTCACAAACTTTTGTTTCAGTTACACACATTTTATTTAACCAGAATTACTGTCAGGTGGGTTTTCTGAATAAAGTTACCAAAAGGTAGTAATTAAAGCAACATCATTAATATAATACTAAATGTTGTCAAAATTTAACCAAACACTTTGAGTAACTGTTCATTAACTCTGTTAAAAAGGAACAGGCTGCCCAATGAACTACTGGTATTACAGTTAATGAGAGCTACCTGGCAATTGTTTAGGGAAAATAAACCATTAAGAGCGTTAGCAATGTTACTGCACTCCTGCTGTTGACAGGTGTTGTCAAAGATGATTGGACACCTTTACAAAAATACTTACTGCAGGGTGAAAAGTCTTCTGACATCATAAACCATCCTGTCAGCAGTGTCTTAACTTGAAACACAAGCCAACAATACTGTGTATATAAATGTCTCCTTAACTGGCATTTCCAGTCAGGAAAAATGCTCCTAATGAACTCTTCTCTTGTGCAAGAATGGATAAAATGTGTTACTGAGATGGGTGAAATGTACTTTCTAACAGGAAACAATTAATTCACTTTGGAGCGTTATTACCTTTAAAAGCTGTCTGTCGCATGCAGTTCTGCTTTCCAGCTCATTTTTGCACATAGTGAACACCGTGAATATGCCCTGCTGCTGATAATGCGTTTTGGTGTTGCTTTAGGGATTCTGCTTTCTATGGTCAAGACGTCTGCACTAGACCACAGTGGGGGAAAATTAAGCTATGTAATCTTTTTTAGTACAATAAAGGTCATTCTTTGAAACTATGCATCCTATGTCTAGATTCACATGCAGATGTTTAGGCAAACTTTATCGTGCTTCAGGGAGTGGAAATGCCTGTTCAAAGACCACTTGTTCTCATCTGTTAATTGTCCCCACATTTTATGTTACTGAATTGTTTCTAATACAAAATATTTGAGATAGAATGGAATTAATAAAGCCTTGATGAAAACTTCAGATCTTTATGAGAAGAGCTGATATGCATTTTGTTTTTGAACTCAGGTATGAGTGCTTCTCTCACTTTTTGAAGTCTTTCTATTTACATACATTATTGAGAGAGAACTTCGAAAGGGAAAAATCCCAACCACTTTTCATCAGAAAATTATTTACTATTTTTGTATTTTGTAAGAAAATGTTGGACCAATTCACTTTTAGCTCTGACACACTTTCAGATGATCTAAGATGCTTTTACCAGAGGCAAGGACAGTGAATGTACGCTGCCAATCCAAGCTTTGGGTGCTTCGAAAGTTGTAAGGCCAAAGATATAAATAAAAATATTTTGATATTTTTAATTGACAAGGTCCCAACTCAGCATTAGTGTGAGCGGGTACATAGAGTGATTTCAATAAAATGTCATTCGACCAATCAAAGTATGACATCTAATTTTTGTCAGGTGCCAGATCATTAGTTTCTTCCTCCAAATTGACTCACCATTCTGTATTTCCCTGAATCTGAAAGGGAGATTTGGGTTCCCCAGTTCTCTTCCTAACAAATGACCCCATGTAATTTATCTTCATATGCTCATTTTAGGCGGCAGACAGTTAAAGCTAAGCAATAAGACGCACTGCTGTTTGAATTAAATTAGCTGCTTCATATGTACCAAAATACTAATAAGCCTTCGTGATGCTCTGCTGAGCTAACTGGTCATGATACGCATCTCACTTAAGCCAAATCAGGAGGGTAAACACAGTCCTGCAAACACTGTAGTTAAAGTACAATGCGTGAAACAGCTGCTACTTGCAAAGGCGACAGGAACACCATGGCGATGGCAGCAACAATCAGAGTCGAAGGTGACAGTGAAAGGGGGGTCCCGCGGGCGGTCCAGCAGCAAGGGCTACGGAGGGCAAACAGGACCCAAGCCGTAACTCCGGCACCACACGGAACAGCAAGGTTAACGACACGATGTTTTTCTCTTGAATCTTTTTCATGGATTTAGGTCGGGCATACTGCTTTTTGGCTTAATGTGCTGCTTTGGAATATATGTGTCTACAATTTGTTTCAGAGTTAACATTTCTGAATTGCCAGTGCAACTCGACCTTTTTCAGTTAAAAAAAAAAGAAACCCAGAGCCCCTTTCTTTTTCCAGCGAGCAGCAACCGGCCCTTCGCTTTCCACCCAGAACGCTCCCCAAGGAGAGAACCTCCCCTCGCCGATTACTGACATCCTAGGGCTGCACCACGGCCACGGTGTGACCGTGCGCGGGTGCCCACGCCACCCGTCAGCGACCCTTTGGGGACGTTCAGCCTGTGGGAGAGCGGGAGGCCGACGCAGGCTGACAGCACCCGCTGTGCCGGGCTTTGCCCTTCAACACCGCCGTCATGGAGAGGCCCAGCGAACAAAAATGGATTATTCAGCAATACTAATGCCTCAGCGCATGGACAATGAGTGACGCGCTCTAGTGCTTTAATAACAATAATGTACTCCACTAAATGTATGTAGTACCACTACTATTACAAGTGGATAAACACAGCGATGAATAATGTCGGCTTGTTGGGAAGGACCCAGTGCTGGTTGTTTCAGAAAAACAGCCTGATGTTACCGTACGTGACCATGATTGAGCTAAATGTCTTTTCTGGGAATGCGCCTGGCTTAGAGTAAGTTACTTTTGGGCCGTAATTTACAAATTCTAATACTGGAAAAAAAATTACTGCAAAGCTGAGGCAACAGGTGGGACAGGGTTCAGGTTCCAAACCACCCGGCTTCTCAACAGCACCTTCAGCCAAGACCACCGTGAACGGCCTGGCTAACAGCAAAGACCATCATCTGCTCAGAATTTGCTTGACTTTCTGCTTGCAGCACTGTCTGTAATCCTTACTTTACACATGGCATACAGTAACACTCACTCCTTGAAACTTTTTTACTTACTGATTTTCCTCTCTTTTTCCTTTGCCACAGTTCCTTAAAACAAACAGAACTACTTACTTGGGTAATACTATCCAGTTCCTCATACATTAAAGAAACACCCTATTTTAATTTGAAAATTAATTGGTGATGGTGATAGCTTTACTGGTTTAATCTGTGGAGAGAAATGGGGATAAGAGCTGTCTGAAAACCATGTTAATGATTAAATTCTAACTGTTTTGAGGGAAATGACAGCTGTCTTTTCTGCTCCCAGCTGGAAGCTGTTTCTGTGCTCCAGCCTTAGATGCTGGATGAACATGGACGACTACACAGTGTCCCGTGGGAATTTGTTCCTCAGGGGCTGAGGGATCCACTGGCCATTTAAGATACCTAGAAGGTGTTTTACAGTGCATGAATGAGTACGAAGTATTTCTGTCTGGTGGAAAATGATTCTTAATTGGTAGAAAAATCACGTGTTACAAAAGTAACTGATAAAGCAAGTGTCAAAATCATCTAGGGCTTTAACAACTTTTAACCTCTTCGTCTAACTCCCATTTCTGTGAGACGTCAGGACCCAGGAGTGTTACTGATGTAATGTTCTGAGAAAAGGGAACCCTGTTTGCCTCCGGAGTACTGACTGCGCCGGTCCCGGTAGCGGGTGATCTGCATACTCTGAAAACAGGCAGGGAAGTCAGCGAGGAGACTGGTCAGTAAAGGCAGCTCGTCGAAATCAAACCCATCATCTTGTCTTCCCGTTTCGCACCCAAGGGCAACAACTGGGATATGTACAATGGCACCCACAGGGCTGGGTACAAAAGGCAGAGCTGTTCTCCTCTAGACTGCCTCTGCAGAAGGGAAGGAACAAGGCAGCGCATTTGAAAATGGCTTTGCTTCATGCAGAGCGGACTGGCTCACTCGGTAGTGCAAATTAGACCAGAAAAAAATATATGTATCGTTGCGCAACCTACTAGAATAAAAAAAGGTCATGGGACAAAATACAAGGGTTGAGAATAAACAGATTATAGACTAAACAGGATTCTGGCAGAATAAGGGAACAGAGCCAGGGAGAATTCCAAAGGAGAAACACTCTTCCAAGAGTAAATGAGATTCAACCTGTCTCCTAGTGAGAGGTGTCAAAGCCAAGATACTGCCAATGCAGAGGGTCTGCTTGAGAAAAATACCACACAGAGGATATCTAAGACACAAACATATGTCCAACCAGTAAATTACATGACAGCCTAATGCAACAACAAACAAGAATAGGTCACTTTAAGAGAATGATTAATACATGAGATTACTGTGCACGCAGACTTATCTGAAAGCAAACCTTGTAGGTGGGTGTGAACTCTTGCTAAAGTCAGCTCCTATCTTTGCTATACAACAGCTACAAGAATAATTATAATAATTAATGGAGAGCAGTGATAAAGGTAACAATTGCCCACCTGTATATTGACTGACCGCAATGTCGTTACTCCTTTTTTCACACCTACCGCCTTTTGCAGCGATTGCTGACTCCCACAAACTCTTTTCCAGCCTCACACTGCGCCTGCTGTTTGCTCACGGCCAGGCTGTTCAGCCCGTGACTGACAGAGCTTACAGAGTTTAAAATTCTGAATCGTATTTAGGCTCCAATGGCTAAGGTTGCTATGGGCTACATTAGATTACAAAGGGTAATGAGATGAAAACATGAATATTCACTATATAAAGTAAAAGGCCTCAAAATATAGGAGTATAGGAATGGGTGAATAACATCTGAAAAATACTCTGTTAGAAGGGGTCTTTATATTCCGTGTAAAGATAGATTTGTAATGCAGCCGGTGATTTTCTATGAAGCTGCGATCCCTCTTCCAGCCTGCCTTTGCTCTTGGCACATTTCCGGAGCATCGAGGAAGGACTCGCTGTTGCTGAAGGCAGCGCAGTTGGTCACTTCTCCTACGCTCAGCCCAGGGGAAGGCAAATGAGGACAGGGCGGGCTGCGCGGAGGCTAGCCTCCTGACAGCAGAGAGGAGCCACCGACTCCGGGTTAGGGTCAGGACCATCTTCCCTGCTGGCTGGTCGCACCTTCTGCAGACACCTCTCCCTCGGCAGGTTTCTGGCGATCCTGACTGTGAAGTGCAAGCACGTGCCGGGGAACTCCGGCGGGCAGAGGCTGCCGACCGGGGTAAAACGGCTGCAGCAGGTAGGGGCCGAGCTAGTAGGCTGAGACCTTTTTCCTCGGAAGGTCATTCACGGCATCACTAGCATGCTTCTCTGCTGCACGGGTTACGCGGCAGGGTAAGCTGATACAACTGAAGCACCCGCTTACAGACTAAAAGGAACTCAGAATTGAGGAGGAATTTAGAAAAATGCCTAGATATTAAGTGCCCTGCTGAACAGAGAGGAGATAACTGACAGCCTTGCAAATGAAGCAGATGCTGTAAGTGCTGTGCTCAGCCAAGGCTTTGTTCTGAAGGCTTTTGCGGGGTGACTGCCTGACCACCACTCCCTCCCTCCCCGCCGCAGCAGGACGGTCATGCAGGGTGGGATGAAGAATTCACGTAACATCAAGCAGACATGGTCTTAAACTAAATTACAGTTTTGCACTGGAGAAGAACAATAGTTTTGTTTTGTTTTGAGTTCCATAAGTATGCCTGAAGAAATGCTATTTTTAGATGTGGCTGGTAGGAGAGTTCAGAAGTGGCTTTGGAATCCTTCCCACATACAAAGTTGACTGGGAAGAGTCCTGAGCTAACATTCACTAACACAGTGTCTACCCAGACGTTGCAGAAACCCGCTTGCACATACATTAACATGAATTTACTGTGTTGCCTTAATACCGTGCCATTTATAGCTACAAATGCAATTTATAACTACAATACACTGTAACTATAAATTCTCACACAACTATTATAACATATCTAATTATGGTCTATACCTACCAAAATTAATGTATGATTACAAATATTGAAGTATTTACGTAAAATCCCACGAATGCCATTTGTGCATTGCTTAGTAGTTTGAAAACTTAAAAGTAAACCACTGTTTCCAAAGGGCAGGAAAAAAGTAAAATTGTGGATTAATGGCTAGATAAAAGCAAAGAACTTCAATTTAATTCATACTCAACTAAGGCCAAAGTGGTAATTCTGAGAATCCTCATTCACCTGCCGTCTTATCAACCATGCCAAGGCTCTGGGGTCTCCACTCCTAGAACTGTTTTTCATACTTTGTGCAGTGATTGTTTCCTGTGAAATGCAGAAGCAACCCTGAGAGCAGAACTCATCTCCACTCCTCCACTTACGGGGCGGATGGCTGGCCATGGGGTGACAGCACCCTCTACTTCTGTGCTTTGTCGTTTTGACCTTGTGCCTGCTGTATTCAAAATGAATAACCCAAAGCAGATAGGCCATACGGGTAGCAAAATAATCATGCAACGGCCTGACAGGGCGCTTTTCTTCTGGAATCTCGCTGTAAACCAAAGGGAAGTAAGCATTTTACTTCTTGTTTTGAAACCTCTCATGTCAAGTTTCAACTGCAATAAAATTTAATGGTCATTATAAACTTATAAAGCCTCGAAAAATAGGTTTTAGTGATTTAAGCCCGGACTGTAAGGTTGTATTAATTTAGCTACATTGTGGTTTTATGCAGCCTCTCACAATGGATAGCCAACTTAACACACCTTCCCATAGAGGGTTTAAACAAAGGTGGATCCTCATTCAAAGGATCAAAAAGCACGCAAGATTTGCATTAACTTGTTATGGAGGGCATCAGCTTAGTTTCAGTTCTCTTTTAAACACCAAACGGTGAAAAGACAGCTGTACAGCAATGTTGTTCTTTTCTCCGTGGCTGTCTAGACTTGGCAAATAGAGCAATGCAGGCAAAGAGGCCTCTGGTATTTCAATTTCTTTACAGAATTATCTGTACTATTGCTTAGAGACAAGCAAGAAGTCAGTAGTTTAAAAAAAAGTATTTTACAGCGTTCTTGACTCAGTACAGGGTCTCTGCTCTCTACAAAATCAAAAAGCAACTTTTTTTTTGATACTTATTACCATATCAAAACTTTACTTTTAGGAACCATTAGCACAGGGACTAGAAAGAAAATAAGAAAAGGTTTATATCAAGTTCAGTTTTTAAAAGCTGGTATTAAAAAGCATGATACGGTAGCTGGAAATATACCAAGACCCCATTTTTTGCCAAGACCTGTGAATAACGATTCCTGAGATGTTTGCTTCTAACAAGTGGTAAGAATTAAGTGCTGTCACTAATTATTGAATGTAGTTTACAATCAACTGAAAAGAGAAGGTAAAAAACTGTAGAAAAGCACACTGTACATGAATTTCGATGAGCATAATGAAATCGACAACTATAAATACAACAGAGAAGAACAAAAAAACCCAGAGAAATATTACAACTCATCATCATTTCATTATGGCATTTTATAGTTATAAAATTACTCAAGAAGCCAACATTTCTATTCCTACTTATATTGAAATGCTGTCTCAGTGTAATGAAAAACTGGAAACAAGAAGGTCTGACAACTTAAGAATTTTAGGTCCCTAAATAAAAAGGTAAGAAGAATCTTGAGGTTTTCTTTATAACAGACAATTTGCATTTTTTAATACTCTAAATGGTATATTTTATGAGAAAGCACATAAAAAATGCCCTTTGTTTTGTTTTTCTCACTTACTAATCTTTTCTTTATTATTTTCCCTAAATACAGCAAGAGTGGTAACTCTATCACTCCTGTGAAGTTTCAGGGAAGGCCAGTTTCCCAAACATTTATGAATATGGGAGATTTTTATCAACGCATTAAGGCAATTTAGCAGTTCCTTTCCCCTCAGAACCAAGCACACTGTTGCCTTGTCACCTGTGTCCCGCGGAGTGTCCCGTGCCTGCCGCTCAGCAAGCCCCCTCGCCCCTTGCCCGGTGGCACCGTGAGCACGTCCCCAGGGCAGTGTCACGGACTAGATGATCTTAAAGGTCTTTTCCAACCTAAACGATTCTACGCTGCTCAGCTCCAGCGCCACCGCTAACACAGCAAAGCCAAATTCATCACGGGGGCGAGCAGTGCGGGGGCTTGTCCCGCCTGGCCTGACAGACAGCTGCTTCCGCACAAGTGAGATGAGTTCACAGCTTGTATCGCGTTCTCGACAGCAGGGCGCAAGGCAGCCGAGTGCCGCCCGTTCAGCGCTGGCAGCCTGCGCCGAGCTGCCGAGCTCGGACACCAGCTGTTTCTCCAAACCAGAACCGGTAAACAGCACAGCATCGTGACGTGATGCTGTGCAGAACTTACGGTGCTTTACGAGAAGATATTATAACTGAAAATTCTGGACAATGACTTGCTTATAAGAAGGTTCATCTAAAGAGCAAAGTATAGTTATTTCCTTTAAAGAAAATTCTTACCAGTATAAAAATATATGCCTACATGACTGTCATGGCTTCATTGCAGATCAAGGAGAAGGGATGAAGAAATTAATTGTAAAAGATGCAGATAAATTAATATAAAACAATTAAAACAGAAAAACGGCCTTTCCATTCAGATTATTACAACAGAAGAACTTCTTTCATAATTTTAAATGAAAACCAAGAATACGCAAGAATCGGATTTGATTATTTTCTCAGTCCGTGCTCTTTTAAGTCTATAAGCACTTTGAAGACAGTAAAACTTCCAAATACTTTCTAGAACAGCAATGTTTACCCCCATTTTTGTAACCTCAGACTCAAATTTGAAATTAAATTCTGAAATACTTGTACAGTCATAACTGAGAAAAATACTGTTACAGAAAAACAATTCTGGTCACCCTCTGTATATGAACAAGTTTTCACAGTCTTGAAGAGGAGGTCCGTACAGTGCATGAACGTGTGATTGCGCTGGTGAAATAAGCAGGAATGGGGACCAAGGCATGAGAATTCAGGACTGGGTTCACTGCCTGCGGTTCTCGACGAAAGCGCTGGTCAGAGCTAGTGTAACTCAAGGCTTTCCTCTCGAAGAAAGGCATTCTCTCTCATGCATTCACCGTAATGCCTGGTGCCATGAAAAGAGACTGTTTTCTTACTTACTATTTTAATTAGCAATCTGCTCATGTTTCTGCTACAAAACCAGTGGTTTTAATTCAAAACAAAGCCTTCTGATGAAGAACTGGAGTTGGTTGCCCACCACTGGACACGTCAGGTCCCCAGCCAGCACTGGCCGGCAGGTTAGGACCAGGATGTCAAGCTGCATTCGACGTTGTGCAGGGGAACAAGCTGAAACACGGATCAGTAACAGCGCAGCATGTTTCTACCTATCCATATTTATACCGGACGTGTCTGGATCGCGGTGTAATGCCGCTCTACGAGTGGTGTGAAAACAGACCAAGAAAACTGCTCAGGGTGATGTTTTGGCCCCACTGAAGTTAACCACGAAAATACCACCGACTCAAAGGAGTGAAGCTTTCAACCCCGGGGCAGCTATGGCAGTGTATCAATAAGATCTCATGATAAAGTCCAGCGAATAAACAGTTTATGCTGATAAAAAATGAATTTATAAGTAACTTAGTCTGCTGCAACTCAAAGGGATGTGACCTTTTCCATTTATCTCAAGAGTACGCTGAATCTCAAGCATGCTTTTTGAGGGAAGAATTTACAAGTAAGAGAGGAATGCAACTGTGCTCTTGATTTGTAGAACTCTGTGTGCAAATCGGGCAATTAATTGTATGCACAAATGATGAAGCAAATGAAAGAAAGAGAGAACTGTCCTAATTGATCTTTCATTTTTTGAGAGATGTGAAATGCGGTACTACATGTATTCAGTACCATTTTAACTGAAATACTCTGTCTTCAATTGCTGGCCAGCATCCCATGATGTAAGACCGTAACACCATGGATCAAGAACAGAAGTAGAGAGTAATTCATAGACTGAATCAATGGACCATAATTAAAATATCATGTATTAAATAAATTCTGAAATACGATTTAAGGCTATCATTACAATTGGTTACAACTTCCTTCTAAATTCAAATGCTCACTAATTAAGCCCATAAGCCTGACACAAAAAGTGACTAGAGCTTTCTCTGTCTCTCCCTCCAGTGAAAAAGGCTTTCTTTGATGCATTTGCAGAACAAACGGATACCATACACTTTCCATCTAAGAATACCAAGAAGCTTAAAGAATTAGTTCCTAAATACACAGGACCGATCATGTTCTCCTTTGGTTAAAAATCCAGAATCTAGTATGACTGGATATATGACAAATATCTTACATATTAAGCTTGTATTTACAAACAGTACATAACAGCAGCTAAGTCATGATAAGCTACAGATACTTTTCTTTTTTTCCCCAGGACAAAAGAAAAAATGGGGAAAAAAATGGAGAAAAAACTACTAGGAAGTGAAACCAAGACATTTAGGCCGTATTTTTCACTTCTTTCTTGCATGAGTGAAAAGGTTCCAAGTTAAAAAGAAAATGTCCCACATTAAACCCACTGCTTTTTTCCTATTCAAAATACCTGATTTTGCAGTTAATAGCACATTGTGGTCATTATTTCAATACAAAGAAAAAATAAATCATATTATTTCTTCCAGGAAAATCAATGTGTTCATTTAATGAACAAAAACAGGACACTGACCTGCAGTAACTCTACCAACCATCAATCCAGTTCTGCAGTACTTCACTTAGGCAAGACTTCTTACTGAGCCTGGTGCCCGTGCGGGGACTACAGAACGGAAAGCAGGATTCCCTTGCCGTATGAGCCAGAACACAAGGAGGGATGGGTGAAAAAGGCCAATTTTCTCTTTGTATATGTATGAGTTTAGCTTGTTGGTTTTACATCTGATATATTTAGCAATATTCTTATATTCAATTCTCATATTTTATCAATATCCTCTTCTTAAGTTAAAGAAATTTTGCATTATATAAACTCCCTCTTAGCATCTCTTCCATGTCACAAAAGAAATGCCAGCTTTCAGTGTATAAAAATTTATGACTGTATTATTATGCCTATTATTTAGTTACAAGAAGGAAACGGAGCGAGCAGCAGGCAAAGCTGCATGTTCATCGCCTTCCCTGCTCCCCTTTGTCATAGGTGAGGCAGTAGCCGCAGGGCTGGTTCTCTGCGGGCATTTGGAGGTTGAGGAAGGGTTTGCCACGTTACGCTGTACCCGCCTCCCCACTCCCCAGACTGCTCACAAAGCCCAAAGTTGGGAATTGAGTGGGAACAGAGCGGCAAATGGGTGAAGGTGGAAATGACCCTTTATGGCCGTTTCCCAAGATTTGGATGGGGTTCCTGCTCAGAAGTGTCCGCTTCCACTCTGGTAGTGCAGACCTTTTTTTGCAAGCATCTGAGCGAGTCAAAGAGCTGCGGTCTGCAGACAACTGCCGAGTTCAGCGTCCCTTAGCGCTGCAGCAATCAGCACGGCACCAGCACGCTGTGCAGCGGTTTGGGGCAGGAAGTGAAGAATACCACCAAATTCAACTAAACTAACACTGCGTTTGGGGAGCTGGAATCCAATTACTGGGACTCTGACCAGAACATCTGTCTAGACGTCTGCGCTCTTGCAAAAATGTTACGGGATCTTCCATGGCAAGAAGCGGTCAGGATCTTGGTCAGAAGCAAGGGCAATGCGACTGCTGGCTGCTGCCCCAGGCAGGATTCACCAGCAGCTCTGGGGCAGGGCACTGCGTCCTGCAGAGCCATACTGAAACGCCCACGGCAGGCATCACCCCGAGAGCGAGTGTGTGACGGCCCCTTGTCCCAGGGGAGCGAGGGGACTGAATGCAGGACTGGAGTCTGTCACATCCCGTGATGCAGCTCAATGACAGCTAGGGCTCAGTGCCTTGACTTTAACTTCGCAAGCCAAAATTGTAATTAATGAAATATTTAATCTCTAATATTGGTGGTGAGTACAAAACAAAACAAGGATATGAGCTAGATTTGGCTTCAGTTTTGCAAGGAACAAAAACAAGTAATAAAACTGAGAAAGAAGGAGCTGGCAGCAGGTAAGTTGCCATCAGAAGCTGCCGACAGCCTCAAAGAGCTGCTCCCGTAGTCACCTCGCCAAGTCTGCAGGCATCTGGGCAGGGGAGGGGAAAGGAGAGGCGATGATACTTAGCTCATATTACAGGGTATTTCTTTCATTTCACACATTACATCAATTAGACAAAATCAAAATCTGTGTTTCATTCGCAGAGATTTCTGGGATGGAATGTCTTCACCTGGTCTTGCATTTTTTTACCAGGGGTTCACCTCTGGTGTAGCACTTTAGTTAATATTTTTGTTCTAGACAATAACAGACTCACACAGTAGATACAGTAGCCTAAAATGTTAATGGTATCGAAATACATCATTTGGATGTTGATGCTCTGGGTCAAAGTATTCAGACACCAAGGCATCAGAGAGTACAAATGCAGTTGACTAGTATTTACCTCTTTTTGCTCCTATTCATGGGGTCCTTCCCATCCATCCCCCTGAAGCTCACTGCTGGTTTTATAGCAATGTCAGCAGTTCTCAGTCACAGCTCTCACAAGCTCTCCTCTTTACTCCCAGTTTAAGTTCTAATTCTTTTGTCAAACATCTTCCATTTTCCCCCATGGCTTCTGTATCTCTTTATACAGTCTTACATGATGCCACTTGCAAGCTCCATTCTGGTCGTACCTCAAGGAGAAGTGGTGTTACCTAGGACTGACAGGGATTCCTGAGTACTCCAGCATCCGACATCTGACAGCAGCGGTCTATCACTCTCTCTGTGGATCAGTGCTAGGAAGGGACACAGAAAATCTTTTTCCCAGCTACCTGTTTTCACCCAGGAAGGGCAAGACCAACTTGCTGTTGTGTCCCAGGGGCAGCATCCTGCAGCCGTCTTGCTCTTCCTATGGTTTTCACCGCTCTCCCCCTGTACTCCAGATCATCCTTGCCTAGTCCTCCCTCCTCCGCAGCCCTGTCTCATTGTCCTAGTCTCTCATCAGCTAATTTGCTAGAGCCTTCCGCTTCTGGCTGCTTCTGCAAGTCTTGGTCTCCTTGCCTGGAGACTCAGCGTTGGCCTGAGGCTTCACCCTTCGGAGTCCTGGCTAAGCCCTTCCCTGCTCAGCTAGCAGGTGGCTCCTGCACAGTTTTGGTTCCAGCTTTTGTTCCATCTGTATTTCATCCGTAGAGGTTTCCCACTGCTACTTGGTCCAATGGGGTGTAAAGGAGAGGAAAGCTCATTTCTTACTTGCCCGCAACCTCCATGGCCCTTTGTAGCCGCGAGGAAGATCCTGGGTTGTCCAGTCTGGCTGCCATTTGCAAGAAACTTAACCACTAAAATAATAACAGAAATCTCTACTGAGATTTGGACATATTTGTGAAAAAGAATTTTCCAAGGGTTTAGACCGTGGCCAGATGTTCACATCGTTTCACAGACAGATCAAAAGTACAACTGGGATACAAAGACTACTCACACCAAATTTCTGATCTTTGCTTGAGAGCAGAATGACACCAAACTGTACTGACAGAAACGTTTGAAGAATCTGCAAACCATTCGTGCAACAGCGTATGTTTGCCAAACCTTGTTCTGGCTGAAAGCACTAATGTTGGTGAAATCAAGTAGAAGAGTATTTCTGTTACAAAATTCCTATCTATTTCCTCTCCCATCTTTTTACCTTGACCAGGTACACAACTAATGAAACACACTCAGAGATGTACACACTGCTGGTCTTCTGTTATCATACTCAATCAATAAGAACAATTTAGAGCAGCGGTAACCTCTCCATGCATACTTCCACTGTCCCAAGGGAGCAATATAATCAGTATCGCAGCTGGCTGGTGAGAAATAATGAGATTATGATAACAAAAAGGCAAGCTTTCCAAATTTTTTCTTAGTGTATGCCAAAACATGATACCTTTCTGTCTGTCCATAAAGAACAAAACAGCAATATATTTAAGAATATTGTATCTGTTAAAAAAAAGTATATAAAAAGTATGTTTTTATCTATAATTTCTTGTAACTTTAACTTTCTTTGCGTATGCAGTATTTCTTTCCCTTAAAGGCAACTGTGAGATTTGACCTCTTTGTTTTTGGAAAGGGGCCATACATGTTTAAAACTGTACCAAATTTTCCACAGACTCCTCCTGAACAGGACTGCCATTTGCAAAAATCTTGGTATCGTATGATAGCGATACTTGTCTATTCATGCTAAAATTCACCTAAGGGATATAGCTGTTCAAAATCATGCACGTGTATTAAAAAGTCAAATTATTCTAGTAGTCTTAGCAGTTACAGAACACCTTTACTAAAACTGAAAAAGCAGAATCTAAGTTCCTGTCCTCTTTCCTGATGCTGCTCTTGGACCCGCCTTGAGCAATGGCATTAGGCTCTGCACCCCCACTCCCAGTCCACTCCCAGCGAGTGCCACGGCTAGTCCATTTTCAACAGCTTGAGGCAAAGACTGCCTTTATGGTTGCAATACAGTATTTTAACAGGTTATCTGGGTCCTGTGCTTAAAAGCAGCTACACTTCTCTTAGCACACAATCACGTTTGGTCTATTTAAGAGCAGCTATAAAAGACAGGGACAGCTGCATGCGAAGGATGAGCTACAGAGCAGTATCGGCATGCGGACTGCGCTGTCACTGTTGTCACTGCTCGGGCAGTGATGGAGGGGATGTGGGAAGACTAAGCATTTATGAAAGGAATGAAGATCATTATCATTTCTACAGTACGTATGGGAACACTCACATTTTACCTACGCTGCTAGTAACAATTATGTTTTAGCTAGCTAGTTAAATAAATGGATTATATATGAATCTTACCTGGGAGGAAATGAGATGTCCAGTTCATACAATCTGTCTTTAAAGACTGACAGCTCTCTGTCAAATTCTAAAAGCTATAAAAGATAGAAACAAATGCATTCACTCTGTAATGTTGAACTAAAGCAATCTAAAAATACTACATTACATAAAAGGAAATAAACAGAGACTTTGATTACACAGCTTGAGGTAAATCCCTCATATAATCGTTTTTAAAACATAGTGCAAAACAGTCAGTACTATTTTGATACACAAACAGTTTGTTGAGGAAAGTGTTCAAAATGTTCCTTTTCATCTCAGTGAAACACGTCACACTAGCTTTTTACAGCAGTGACCTGTATGTACACTTACTGTTTCAAGATGGCGAAATTTTTAAAATTTTATTAGCAATCTTTTCAAAGATAAACCAGACTAGCATTAAAAAAGTACAGCAAACTGATATGCTAATCAGCCCACAAAAATGCCAGCAAAAAGTATCATATTACTTTATATTATCTTTAGCTCAGATAAGAAGGTACAATAAACACAAGGATGTGCACATCACTCTTCCTAAGCAAAGACAAGCAGTGGTTTTGTAACCTGTTTTGGGTGGTGCATGTCAGATAGCAGAAAGAGGGATACGTGACGAGAGGTAAAGTGTGTTCCCAGGCAGCAGCCATGATATAGTACTAGAAGCAGATATTTAACAGAGACGTTCGTAAGTCTAGATTTGATGTCCTGGATAAATATTAGTCCTGGCCAAATTTGTTTTCCCCCGGACCTCTACAGAGAAAATAAATATCTGCGGTCTTCTGTTCATAAACGCAAACCCGCTCATAACACATCAGTGATAATCGTCCACATTAAACCAGTAACTGTTCTGATGGACATAAACAACCTTATTTCAGAACCACGGCTGGTGTGAAACCTGACGTCTGAGCGAATTAGCGAGTTAAAAGACAAAAAGCTCATAATCTGCGCTGTTACTGGCCATCTCTCTAAGTGCCACTTTCTATTTTGACACGCGCGTCATCCAACCAGTATCCCGCAGGATGGCAGCGTGTTTGCCCACTGTTCATTAATCATGTCCCATCTCACAGCTGTGCTGATACCATTGTATGAATGGCAGAGGTTCCCAAAGAAATTAGATTGTGTCCCTCTTTCCCCTCTGCCACCTCATAAATCATTCCTGAAATGTGCAATTAGCAGCTACTTGTACACATTAATTATCTGTGTGAAAAGCAGCTACCTGAACCACCTGCACTGCTGATTAGCTACCCCTCCAAGGCCCACCCGGCCTTCTTCAGTTCCTAGTTGCCGTGTTGCTATAAGGATGTATTTTTACATGAGGATGCCAAATAATGGGCAGCTTTCCCTGTTTTAGTGCATCTGACACCAAACTCTGATGGTACGTTGGAAAAGATTTTGCAATACAAATAACTGCAGCTAATTTGTACGTGTTTTAACATCTGATCAAAAGCCTAAGTATCCAAGATGCTTGGATAAATATTTATAAACATCTGCATGGAAACTTACAGTATGCATCTAATAATATGCTCAATCCTAAAAATGTTGGGCTGGTTCAGCCGCTATTCTTTCTGAAGCAATCTCAACGTACTTCAGGGAAAAACACTTCATTGTGCACGTTTCCAGCCTGCGATCCTATATTTAAGTATGTCTAGATAGATGTCTAGCCACAACACCACACATGAACTGGCTATGAAAACAGATGTTACCAGCCCTTTCCTGCTCCAAGTGTCTCCACCTTAAAGATATTATCTGCCCAACATGACTTTAACACAGGGAAAAAATCTGCCATCCCCAGTTAAAACTTCTCTTTGAAACACGTATCTATTAATACAGTGCAAATACATTTTTCCTACTGTTGCCAAGTAAGCAGATGAGAGCAGGAAAGTGGAAGCATCAGGAGAAAGAGGGCTATTTCTGAAGTGTGAAAACTGCAAGGACTGAATAAAAGAACAATGCTGCATAGAACACAATGGTGTAAATTACTCATGGGCATTCCGAGGGCTGGCGATGTTAAACAGACGCATTGTCCTCTCACACCAATTCACACTTTCAAAATTTTATACATTCAGATTGTTCTTTCTATGATGATATCTGCAAACTAAATGAAGGCTGGGGTTTAGAGGACTAAGCAGTCAGACGTGCATTATTATCCAAAGAAGTTTCTGATGTGTTTATTTACTGCAGTTGCTTGTTTAGCTGTGCCTGTGCTATGCAGATGAGCTGCTGACACTGGTGACAGAGTGGACAGATAATAGGAACAAGACTGCATTGTGTGCTGCGCTCGCTATCAGTTCCCCAGGTTTTCCCAGGTAGAGGGACATCTTTAACCTGAAATGACAAAGCCAGAAACTCGTGATGACCCAGCTGGATGTCAAAGCCCAACCAGGTGCTGAAAAGAAGTATTTCGGGAATGCTCGTTGTAGACAACTCATCCTCACATGTTTAACAGCTAAATATTCTCACTGGATTATTTACACAACCTCTTATTTCTTGCTGTATTTTAAATAATTATTTAAACAAATTATTAATTTTTGCCTAGATATTAAGTGACTGTGTTACAGTATCTGTAACCTTCTCTTCCACTGTGTCCACAAACTACACAAACAGACATCTGCTCACTCTTACGAAGAGCAACGAGAAGTTATTTGTGCGTGCAGGACTGCGTACTGTGAACCCCCCTAACAGCTTTTCTTTATTCACCTGGTAGCACTGCAGACAGTGGGGGACTTGAGGTGGAGAAACGATGAAAATTTGAAATATGCGTTTTGAGCAAACTCCAGTTAGTTTTTCAGTAGAAGAGCATGTTTTACCTATTACTTTTTTTTGGTGTTAAAAGCACTTGGGTTCTCATTTAAGCCTTTAATCTCAAAATGCAATACTATTGGTGAAAAACCAAGGCATTCACTAGGTCTTGTCACACACAGTTATAAATGTCACTTTCAATGCAACTTAGTAAGAACAGGAATGGGACCTGACATGGGCATCGTTTAATTGTGTTTGCCTTACGACAGGTACGTGGGTGTCTGGAGCTCCTTCGCACTACAGAAAAGTAATGAAAATTAATACAGGCCACATGATACTGAGGATTAGTCAGAATCTCACAGGGTAATGTCTTTATTTTTAAAGTATATAACATTGTATTTAAAAAATCCCCTCCCTGAACATACTCTATCCATGGCAATTTTCAGCAAAAACTTCTCACTTATCTCCATATAGTACACTAAACAGCATTGTGAATAATGTCATTGCTGTTACAGTAAACATGAGCATGTCTGTCACTCTAAATGCCTTAAAAATGACAAAGAAATTAAGTTCAAAGCCTAAAAATCAATATATTGTTCCATTTAATTTACTCCTTATAAGATCATCCTTAAGAAACAAATCTTTAAGGTATTAAATGACGTGCTGGGGTAATTTGAGCAATTATACAGAGATTTTAAAATGCTGTGGCTGGAAGTTAATTTCAGAACTATATGTCATAGACAGTTCAGAAGACTGTTTTTTTCCCCAACTCAATTTCACCAACGTATTTACACATAAACGATAGCAAGGATGATGCAGGGCCTAGGTTTTATCTGCTGTAACCAGTGAGTTGCTGATACTATGTCAAGATATTTGCTTTACAATGTCCAGTGACCAGTCCAACATGAACGTTTGATTAACATCTTCCAGATGCAAATACCACCCATACATATGAGTAATATACCTATAGTTAGCTAATACCCCGTGAGACCGAGAGATAATACGCCTTGGGGAACGCAGCCATGCAGCACATGTAAAAGGCACGCAGCACGCATCCACGGGCCTGTGACTGTGAGAAAAAACTCATAGGGCAGAATATTATTTTTAAAAACAGGCTAAATTTATTGATAGGATCTTGCAGTCGGAAGTTAGGTACTTCTGTTTAGCAAACTTCATGAGCCAAATGCTTCATTATACTGAAGCTCCTATCGACCTGAAGAGGAATTGGCTTGATATCAATGAAGTTCTTTGCACAGAATTAAAGAATGTAAAGTAAAGGATATTCCCTATTTAATTTGAGTGGAATTAAAAGCATTTAGGGCGTTGCCTGTATCAGCTGCATGCCCATCACCTCCTAAGGGAATTATCAAAACTGTTTCTCCAGGCAACTGTGTTGCCTGTAAAAGCTGCTGAAGAGAGTTTCGTTTTTTCCTCCCTTCTTGTCAGCGCTATGACGTACGAGTGCGTTTACGTACAAGGGTGAAGGAGAAGGCGACGCAGGACCCCAGGGCCCGCGGTCCTGCGCAGGCACCGTCTGCAGAACCCCCACGCCTTTCAGTAAGAACAAGCTGAGCGGGGCTGGCCGGAGGGTGTCGGTACGGCGCAGTCCTTCCGACGGGCTCCGGCGAGCTCCCTCGCCCTGCCGCCGGGGTACGGGCCGCGGCTCGCTTGTCCCTACAGCTCGCGGGGCCGCGTGTGGTTAAGCAGCGTGCGCTCTGGCCAAAGAAAACAATTAACCGGAATACTAAATTTTGTTCTTAGGTTGCTTGACAGTCATCAAAGGATTATAACAGAGTTTAGCCAGCTGTAGAAATCAAGGTAATTTTGCTTGGTTCAGCCTGAGGCGATGAGGCACTCTTAAAAGGTCAGTGTCCATCGGTATGCGGCAACGGGCCACCTTGGCTAAAACCACACACGTGTGAACCCTTTAGAACAGGGCGACTTAATTCAGTCATTGGAGTAGAACAACGGCAATTACTCATCAAGACCTACAGACCAAAGTCAGAGCACTGGTAGATCAGAAGGTGATATTAGCAGCATTTATCAAATCCATCTGCGGGGCCCACCAGAGAATTCACAGCTGTGAAAGGGAAATGAAGTTTCAGACCAAAAAGAGGAGATGAGCACACAGAAGTGACCTTAGAGAATTAAAATATGTGGACACTGGTCACTTTAACCTCCTTTGCCAGTCTGGCACAGCGCACAATTTTTTTCAAGAGACTTTGGAAATACAGTAATTTTATCTATCTTTCCAGTCAAAGAAAAATATTTAGAAACTGATTCAGCAGTCTACTGACTTCAAATAAAGGTCTGTGGACATGCTGATCCCTCCCACTTATCCATGAAAATGGCATACACAGCTCTGCTCTGGCCTTATTTTAAAGCTACTGTTTTCTCTAGCTAAGACTTTGTAAAACGATCCATTACTATATATTTTTAATCTTAAGTTTCTTTCTCTCATAAAGCCATTCTTTAAAATCATGTTTCACAGAAAAAAGTAAAAATTATTCAATATAAAGGTACCACTTACACTGCTTTTGTATATTATTATATTTCTGCACATGTGTGAGAATTTGTCTGTACATCCCGAACAGCCGGTTTGTCAAATCATAAACACCTACATCACTGCGGATATACGGCACACAGGGAAACTGCACAAAATACACTTTTCTTAGCATTAGAAGAGTTAGGCAGAGGCAGTATAAGACTGTCAGCACTGAAGGCTCCCTGTGCCTGTACTAATTCAGAAAATCTTTGATTTCAGTGGAAGCTCCTCCAGGAAAATGCTGTTTTAGTCTTGTTTTGACAATATGCCTCTCCTTTTCAGGAGACATTCCAACAGCTAAAAGGACACGAACATTTTCTAATAACTATTCCAACTCTTTCAGAAAACTGCTCTGGAAAATGCATTTAAAAATACTATTTTTGTTACGGAAATACTTAGATTGCTTAAAGTGTCTAGAAAGAACTACACTTTCCCTTGATGTCTATTGATCTCTAAAGTAATTACTGGAGACTACTATTGGCTCTGTCTCATTAGAGCTCCCTTTTCTGTTCCCTTGCCTGATTTCTCACGTTCCCACATTTCCCACCCTCCTCATACCCCTGGAGCCTGGTTTGCGCTGCAGGGCTGGGGCAGGGGTGGAGATGGCTGCACAGCCCACGTACCGAGGACCACAAGGCACAGACCCTTTCCCAGTGGAGAAATAGGATGCGACACCAGAGGCAGTGAAGCAGTTCTGGCTTCCCAAAGCGGTGAGGTGTTCAGGTGATGGGTAGGGCAGGGTGAGCACCCAGCGCGCCGCGGGGCAACGTGCCCGAGACGTGGGGCTTTCAGCTAGCATCAGCGTCTAACACAGCCACTTCTCAGAGTTCACGTGCTGCAGTAGTTCCCATTCTGAACGACTCTTAGTGCCTTATGATACCTGTTGGTCCTGTAATACACACACGGCTGAACACCGATTTGGATAAAACAGTGCTTTCAAACTCTTCCAATTATGTACCCCTTGCATTTTTCCAGTGGAGGCTGTAGCCCTTCTAGACATTTCACACATTCAGATTTTGCATGTTTTTCCTAAATGCCCTGTGTGGATCCTTTCAGTTCAAGTCCATGGACTGCAGGCTGAAACTACTAGTGTGGACGAGCTGGAACTCAGAACACCCTGCGGCAGCTCCCCAGGGCTCAGTCACCCCTCTGATCTGCAACGCGCAGCAGGGAACCCAGACCTTATCCTGGGATATTTCTGCTACGTGAAAAAAAGTATCAGAATCCTGTTGTACTACTCAAGAAATTAGTTCTCAATAAGGAGACTAAATTTAAGTATATGTAAAGAATAAACTAGTTAGTTAAGAAGTTAAAAGCACTGAATCAGGTTGAGTACAGACTCTCAGTCATGCAGCGGCAGTGACTCGCGTTAACGTTCTGCTGGCAACAAAAGCGCCTTTCACATCCCAGGGGCTCCCTGCCGCAACGCTGCTCTGCCGAAGCACATCACGTCCCATCCCTCCTGCTCCCCGGCGCCCGATGAAGAGCCCGAAGCATCTGAAACGCAGCACAACTGCTCACAGCTTTTAGAGACTACAGCTCCCATCGCTCTGCGCGCCAGCCCGGTTTCTCCAACGGACGTTATTTGCTCTTTAGTACATCAGTACAATGGGAAAGCAGTGAGGACCTCTTGGTGAGTGCCAGTTCTCAGTGACTTTACCAGCTGGTCAAAGTCTGAATGCATGCTTCCTCTTTTCTAATGGTAAAAACTGGATTTTGTCACTCATTCTCCTGGGATTCCTGTGCTTGCCTTGATTGAAAAAATTTGATTCTGCAAAACCACATTCGTGCAAAAGGCCTTTTTGCAAACTTTACAGGAACAGACACTTTAACATTATTGTAATTAATTCATAAACTGTGCACAACAGCTTGTAATATAACTCATTCAAAATGGCAAGAACAACTGAGTGGATGCTAACTTTAAAAACCAAAATGTTTTAATTAGGAATGTCCTGCTTGCAAATGTGACAGATTCAGTGGATTATTTCATTAAACTTTACATGTCTGTTACTGTGAAACATAACATGAATTTGTATCATTTGGGAGTTAAAACCAACATGCACCGTCCTGTCAAATTGTCAGTCTGTGAGCTGCAATTTGACAAAAGCATAAAAAATGTAGAATACGGTTTTAGTGTTACTTGTAGAGTGATCAAAAAAGAAACTTTCTTAAAGAAAGACTATGATCCATGTTTCTCACTTGGGCAAACTCCCACTGTGGGTTGAAACTTCCCCTGAGCGAAGCCTATGAGGCTGACCTGAGTTTTCTGGGGAACGGGCAGGACCACTCCAGGGGTCATCCGCCTCGAGTCCCCCACATACAGTCGGGCATCTTGAAAGGTCATCTAAAACTTCCAGACACCTAAAATTTGAGGTGTTTCTTTCCCAGAGGGGATTCAAATTCATACCCCTGCTTGTCTGGCGCTGCCAGGGTGCCTGGGACGGGAGGGCAGAGCCAGTGGGCGCACCTCCTGCCGAGCCCCGGCTTGGGCACGCAGATGCCCGCAGGCGGCAGGGCAGTGAGAGATGCTGGAGGCCACTCTTGGGATCAGATGCCAGCCTTTGCTTCCTACACTGGTTTTCTTTCAATACCTATGAAGTGTAAAATACACACACAGTCCTGCGACCAGGGACCAGAACCCATGTCTCTGCATCCTTGCAACCGAGAACCCCACTCTCGTCTCCAGCTGTACTTGCGGTATGAAAGTGGCCTTAGGTATTACGTTTCATGTTAAACTTATTACTTCCTAGTTTATATGCTTGTGTGCACACCTATGTGCATGCAGGCATCCACCTGTGAGGTTATGAGGGACACCTGGAGAATGCAAAAGGACTGGACTACTGCAGAGACTTGGTGAAAAAAAAAATTAAGCACCTTTCTATCTTTATCTGGATTGCTGTAGACTTCAGGCAAGATGTGGAAGCCTACACAGGGTGCTTTTGTATATGCACAAATATTAAATGTAAGGGATGATGTTGAGATCCATAAACTCTTGAGGACTAGAATACAAGTGCAAACGTTGCCTCTCTGGATATCCTCTTGCATGTCACAAAGGTTAAAAAGGGTGCCCGTGGGCCACAGCATGTTAGCAGATCATACTGACTACAGGCTGGATTGCAGAGAGCAAATATAGATGTTGGACCTCCTCTTTAGACTGTACTTAAACAATGACCAAAGGCTAAAAAAAGAAATGTAGCACAGTGCACCTGAATTAGCCTTAGGACTTACAACAGCTGTGTCAAATAGGACAGGGGACAAAAGGTCATGAAATAATATTTGTAACTTTGTGATACAGGCAAATTCTACACCAGAATAATTCTTTTATTTGGAAAGTGAAGCTGGCAGTAAATAGCTAACCCAGCACATCTTGATTGACTTGTGCTTGCAATCTGGCTTTAAATTTATGTTTGCTAGTGAGAATCATTTATTGATATTATTTCCTACCTCTGTCATTGCTCATTTTGCAGTTTATCCAATGGCATATCAACTAACCACTAACTTAAGCAAATGCAATTCTAAGCACGGGAATACTGGTTTGACTGAAGGAATAGAGCATGAAGCCATTTCCCTACCAGTACTTTATGAAAATCAGGCATCTCAGATGACCACCTTAAATAAAAGAGGCAGTTTCAGGATGCATAGGATTTCCTTATGACCAGTCGTAGGTAACAATGGTCCTAAGCAATCAATTTCCTTCCTCTATCCTAATTTGCCCTTATACATCATATTCAAGATTTTATCTGGACAGGGGCTGGTTGGCTCAGTGGATAAACCTCTGCCTTTTCACCTCTGGGATCATGGTTCAAGTCAAACCCTGATGAAATGCACTTGATCGTCCTAATCTAGTTCTTAGTGGACAGTATTCCCATTATCTTTAAAAGGGTCAGAGCCAAGGCCATTGGGAAGAGTGCATTGTGCTATATCTTGTCTGTTGATTAATACATTTTCAGTGATGCCAGATCCTTAACCTTCATCAGCACACATATTCTCACAAAAAGCTTAATAAAGGTCCCCCATGGACTAAACCTTTCTTCTCAATTTGCATAACATTTCAGGATTTCCTGGGAATATTAAAAAAACCCACAAATAAATTACTCATCATTTAAAAGTATGTTTGCCTGAACTGTTTGTAATAACACCTCTAAGTTAATTAGCATGATAACAAATCACTTTAAATTATTACTTGGCATAGGGAGAACAAGACCTTTATAACTCAATCCATTTTTACAGCACATTGTAATTTTCTTCTCATACCATATCAGTTGAAGCTAAACAGACACACAGAATAAAGGGAATCTACCCTTGAAGGCTGATTTCACTGTTCAAAATACAGAAATTGAATAAGAATGTGCTCTCCGTAGAAGTCTACTGTTTGTTCTCTGCAGCTTGAGGACTGTTGAGGGACCACTGATAGCAACGTGAAGCTCTTCGCTTATTTTTTTCCATTATAATAACAATTAAAGAAAGAAATGGAACCACTTCCATTTCATGAGTATCTACGCTGGAGAGCATTGGGCTTTTCTGCATAAAGCTCTCCAATCTGTTTTGGAATGAATGCTGGTAACAACAACAGTGTCCTCTGAACTACCTGACTACGCAGGAGCTCCGGTGGGGCTGGCACCCTCGGTCTAACCTCTCCCACCGCCCAGCAGCAGAGGCCAGGGCAGCAGCCGTGACCACGGATGGTCCATGTCTCTGCGAGAGCGGGGCCAGCGCTGCCCACGGGCGGCAGAGGACAGCGGAAGCAGGGACGATCCCTGTCAACACAGCTGTGTAACTCGTCACCAGTTTCCACGAACATCAACGGACAAAAGAGACTCTGATTTTAGTAGGAATAACATCAGGTTCAACTCTTAAGACAATTAATTCACTGATTACTTTTATTACACAGTTGTGATTAAAATCTTAAGGACAGTACATTAGTTTCTATCTGGATTAATTCTTTAATATGGTTCCTATGAAAAATAGGAATGTATGCACAATTTCTTATTTCCAATTGTGGTTAAAGATTATAAAACGATTCCTAATGATTAAATCATTCCCCTGTAGTCATTAAGAGTTTTTACATTCTTACTATATATTTATTTAACTGACTACTGAAGAAATAGCATTTATCTTGTGCTTCTTTTGTACAAATCAATAACATGATTTTAATTTTTTAATTAATTTAATTATCCCGGGCTTGCTTTTCTTTGGATTGTTTTGACATTAAAAGGGAACTCCCAAACACAAGATATTTTGAAAAAAACACTTATAGCCTGATTTATCATAAAAGATTAAGGAATTTGAAAAAAAACCCTCAAAAGGTAAAAGCGTAGATTTATTCAAGAACTTCCTACACACTGCTAGTCTCCTGAAAGCATGGGCATGCTCATTTTTATCACTTGAAAGGTGGCAAATCCAAAGCTATGACCACGTTTTGTGTGAGCAGCATACTGGTGAGTTAAGGTAAGGTCAGGAGTGTCCGGCACTGCAGACCCGCCTGGGAAGCCGATGGGCGTTCCCCGAGTCCTCCCCTGCGTGGGGACTCCTCGTGCTCTTTGGGGGAGCGAGGAGCAGGAGCACAACAGAGGGGGGCTGGGATACGGTCAGAGTTCCCAGCTGGGACTGCCGCCTCTTGAAGGATGCGAGCAACCAGTTCAGATGAGAGAAGCATCTTTTGTTCTTTGCCCACTGCTCGCAGGCAGATCTCCGGAGCAGGAGGGCACCATGGCGCTGTACAGGACGGCTTGGCTCTACCCTACCGTCACGGTCAGAGGTGCTAAGCTTTTCTAATTCAAAAGCAACAACTTAAACTGGAGCCTGTCTGACACTAAGGTGAAACTCTACGTGTTGTACCTCCTCTTGTCCCACCTTTCTCATTGCTGCCGCTCAGTAACACCCTTCCCCGTAGCACCTAGACACGGTACCTTCTGTTGTAGTTACGGGAGTTACACCCTGGTCCGTCTGATGTACTGTAACTTCGATGTACAATTCAGAACATATGAATTAAATATGAAGACAATTTTACATTATTGCTACAGCTGTTTTCAAATAGGTTTTCCCTTTGTTCCATCACTACACAGCTGGATTAATCTGGGTGTTCCCTTCTGGAATAAAATGATACAGAATGGTCGTTGCACTTCGAGATAATAAATATAGGTAATTGCTACGCTAACTTTGGAATAAGCTACAGAAAAGTCTGGATAAACTACAGACTAGTTTGGAAAAATCAGACCTGACAGATTACTGTATGCATTTCAAACTGAATTTCTGTTGAACAGGTAATTTGTACCTATATCAGATTTTTCACAAAAAATACTCATTTTTAAAAATATATCTTAAGATTCTTTTTGTTGATTACAATGTAAAAAAGAAGGAATAACTGTGTATGGACAATGATAAAGTAGCCTGTTGATAATAAATATTTGTCAGGTCTTGTCACATCTGTACACATTCCAATGTTACTGAAGAGACACCACACTGATAAAAAAATACCCTCAGAAAAATCAATGGATTTTGAGCTAAAGCAGTTGCTAAACACACAGAAAACATCTTTATCCAACAGCCATAGAGCTGTGAAAATTCCCAAGCCTTGCACTGGTACAGCTAAGGAAAATTTAATCTTCCCAAATACTCATCAGGGCACTCTATCCTGCAGACCTGACAGCCCCACTTATAATTAATTATACAATTTCGATGGGAATATCGACTAAACAAAGCTATAAATCATAGAAAAAGTCAATAGGCATGGACACATTCAATCATGTCCCGACCAATGATTACTACTCTTAAAATACAATAATTATTTTCAGGAGCCAGCTTGAATTAAATTTCTGTCAGGCTGGTACAAGACCGGCGGTTGATGAAGGATGCGATGGATTTTTTGGGTTGAATTCGGCACAGAGACATTTATCCTTTTAGATAGGTAGTTTGTTTTTAGTGATCATGGTGCTGCGTGTTTAACTAGACCATGAAGATTAGATTATCTCCAATGGCTCATTATATCGTTTATCTTTTCCTTCCATGTTTGATCTGGAAGATTTCCCACTTCTTGATGCATGAATGAAATGACTGCTGATTTTGAAACGGAATGTGCTTAAGTGGGATTCTGCCTATGCCTTCGCACACCATGTCCATGTACGTAAAGTCAAGCAGCAGTCATCCAAAATACCACTAGGATGTGGTAAATGGCAGCAACAAGAAAAGCTTTGCTCAGCTTATGAAATGTACTGGGAAAAAATAAAAATGACAAACATTTGAGTTGTTTTAAAAAAAGCTAAAAAAATTATAAGAGTAATACACATAGAGGAAAATCTGGGACAGGAATGGGATTAGTATGGAAACAGAAATTGTGATTAGTGTTATTACTTTGAATTAAATGTCCCCAAAACTGGAAAACATCCGTGAAAGGAAGGTTATGTATTTCCCAAGGATGTATTCACCTTGTAAATTATAAAAAAAAAACAACCCCCAAACTGACTTATCTCACAGTAACTGTGTTTTTAAGATACGTTGCCTAGACAGACAATTCTTGTGGTAAGCATACATGCCATACATGAAAGACGTGCTTGGAGAAGGGACAGCAGTCCCAATGAACAGGATGGATGTCAACAGATGCTGAGAGGAGAAACAGATCTTCACTCTCCTCATTAGTCTGATTCATCAAACTCTTCTGACCTCAAAAAATGAGTGAGATCTCAGATTCTCACATGGAGTTCACCTAGGTGTAAGTCAACTTAAAAACAGAGAGGGTACACAAAAGGGCTTCAGCTGTCCTCCTTGCCCTGGATCCTTGCAGACAGCCCTCCAAACAACCCGGTTCTCCATGAACAGTAAGAGAACAAGCCATAGGTAGGAGAGAGGAAGAGAGAGAGGGAGAGTCGTGGATCCTGGGCACATCCCACCCCTATGCAAAAAGCAGCAATACACTATGTGAGCAGGCACACTGGGACACGGGTACGGAGTGCGGCAAAACCAAGAGGTGGGGACTAGGGCAAACACAAAGGGGTTCTCCAAAAAGCTGAGACACAGAAGATTAATTCCTTGTCTTCTTTTATTTTGAGTATGAGGAAGTAAGGTAAAATTCAGTCACTCTGAAGAACGGACTGAAGAAAGAAGGGGAACCTTGGCTAGCTTGTCAGCCTGCACAAATGACTTTGACACGCAGCTTCCACAGAACACACCAAGTTTTCTGAAGGTTTTCTTTGTCTAGTGTAACCTGCCCTATTTATATAGCTCAGAATATTCAAGACATGAATGCTGGTAGTTTATGCATACGTAAGCAGACCAAGATCTGACACAAGCGAGTGTAGCTTTTCTGCTGTCAGTGAAGTTGGGCCAATTTCCACAGGCAGAAGGTCTGGCCACTGAAATCCACAATAAAGCTCCCACATGCAATATGCACATTCCTGATTTTTATCTGTGCGTAACTGTTTGGGGTTTGGGTTTTTTTTTTTTTTTTGATGCTTAATGCTTTTCCTTTAGAGAGATAACCCCTAGGAACCTTAGATGAAATTGAGAAAGATGCAAGCAGTGATACAGAGATTTTCCAAAATGAAGTGGCTCCATTTTGAAATACAATCACCTTAAAGAAGATATAAAGCCATTCTCCACAGAAAAAAATTGTAGTCCTCATTACAAATCAGAATGTTAGTGTTCCCTGTCTGTTTCTCCTTGTAGGAAGCCCTATATGATTGCCCAAACAGTGCCAGTCTGCTGCAGGGTTTGAGCTTTCTATTCTATTTATTCATGCGTCCCTATTATTCTTTGTACACTCAGAAGACCCAGATATTTTCAGAGCAGCTTTGCATTAAGGGCCTTTCCTAAGTTACTATGGTGCACAATGAAGAGCTAGTAAAAGAAACAGGATGCTTGAAGAAATGCAGACCAGAGAAGAAAAGTGAATTGTCACGTATATTTAATTTACAGGTTTTTCTATGAAAATGAAGGTAAACAGATACCAAAGTTAAGAAGTGGTATGTACACAAAATAACTGGTTAAGTGAGGAGGAAATTTGGAGCAGTTACTGTGTTAGGTGAATTATCTCTTCTCATTTTGTAGACAGGAGGATTGATAAGGATAAAGGGCTGGTAGAGAAACGATTTGTACGTGAGTTTCCAACTTACTCCTTCAAAAGTGTTTATCGATGAACTTACCGCAGTGCCATTGTTATCTCTAAATACATCTTGATTAAAATAGTCAAAGAGCTTCTTTTCTAATTGTAGCATAACCTAAAAAAAATAGAGGAGAAAGGTCAGCAAAGCTCTCGGACTCATCTACCTAATACCCAGCTGTTGGAAGTGACCCTTTTAGAGACATGCAACCCTTTAAAACTACGCGATGTTTCTACATGTCTAAAGCTCCTTGTCAGCTTGCCCATTTGGTTGACTGGCAATCACTTAAAAAGATCCAATTAACTGAGCATTAGGTGTGACAATCCATATCCTTCCCCTCCCTTTAAATTATCAGTTTGAAACAACTATATTCATGCTTTGTAGAAAAGAAAGTGAACATTCAACAACGTTTCTATTTGCACAGGGGGTACAGAGGGCATTAAGTTGTTTACCTTTCGGTCATTATCAGATTCACGAAATATTAGCTTGACTACTTCATTTGTGTCAGCTGCCCGGATAGTCTGCATTGTAGCCTTTGCACATAGTGTCTAATGAAAAACACAAAGGGAGAAAGGGAAACTTGTTTATACAAAACATAAGGCCACATTTCATTGAACTTTATCAATCTATGTATCTTCAGTGCCCACCTGAAAATACGATTTGCTGTAGGTCAAAACACAAAGCATTGCTAATTTAAGTTACTTCCACTCACGATGGATTTAAAACAATAAGCTGAATTACCATGTGGAGAGAAACAGGCAATATTAAGAATGTATCAATCATGTAGGCCAAATGTTCATTTAACTTACTACCACGCGGGCAGGTTTTTTCAGAGGTCTGACACTGTATCACACATTATTTGTAAACATCCTCAAAAGCCACTTCCTACAGCTAATGACTCCACAGCCCTACCGGTTTCCCTACCGCATTCTTAAAAGCTGATAACTACATTGGCACTACAGTTCTGCGGATTAACTCTTGTTTGCAAAAACTTCTGCCTTGTAAATTAATGTTCCAAGTGTAACGTAAAAGTTTGAGCAACACTTACACAATCTGACAGTAAGTTTCACAGTTTACTCTGGATAGCATCATCCGTTTAAGTAAGAGACAACATCACATCTCTAGATATTTTGAGGACTGGGTGTCTAAAACATATTATAAACCAACATTTTATCAGGTACAGAGGTATGAATTTCCAAGGAAGTGTCAGGCCTCGAATCACTTGCCATTCGCCTGGGTGGGGCCCAGTTTTGGTGACAATCAAAGCTGACCTAGAGAATAATACAGAATAGGTTGTTTACAGGGCTTGCTCTGTTGCACTGTAACAGGTGAAAATCTGGAGCTTTTAGCAAAGCAGTTAGGCATATATTTAACTTAAAAACATACTTTAGATTCACTGAACCTATACTTTCAGTGAAGCTTTAAGTATGTTAAGTGCTTTGAAATGCAGAAATAGACTCCATCCTAACTGTGGGGTAGGCAGGCTTGACAAAGCGCTCTGTAGTTATCCAGCTTGGGCAAAGCTGCTGGACGGTGTGTAATGCTACCCCAGCCCATCCGCCTGGGTTGCTGGAAACCACAAGGCAGAAGACAGCGGAATTGAGAAAACCTCGGTATTACTCAAAGGCAGGGAGAAAACGGCCAAGATGTGCAGCCACACCTGGGAGGCACTTCGGCATCCTTCGCTACAGCCGAGCCATGAGCTGCTGATAGGACCTCAGCACAGCCCTGGATAAGGATATTGGCAAAGACTATCCTTCTGAATAAAAGCTTATTTTGCTAGAGGTTCTTAACAAGAGCGTGCTAAAGAAAACAGCTCAGTCAAGAGGAGGCAAAGAGGTGCCTTCCCTGCTCTGCCCGTTCCATTCCTTTTCATAACGGCCAGAGAACAGATTTTCATTTTGCATAATATTCACTTATAAAATAAGGAAGTTCTGTGGTAATAGGGTAATAGAAGTCCATATCCTGCTAGAGGCTTCTTTCTCTCACAAATATAAATACTTGCATTGGGATTCATTATTAGAAGCGCAGTTTCTTTCAGACACAACGCCATGGAACTACAGCTTACTTCTCAGTTTCCCATTCTGAATTTCTTCTGAAGGAGATGCCAAACATGTATTTAAACAAAAATCCATCTGCTACCAAATATTTTAGATCTCAGCCGAGGCTACCAGTGCTAGAATGGAAACAATCTGTCAACAGACTTTTTGCCCCCGTTTGATAGAAAGACATTAAAAAATGATCCTTGATAAAGGCCCCTGTGTATTGCCACAGTACAAACGAAAAGCAACAAGCTAAGCAATTTCATTTTTAAAGGATAACTTGAGTGTGATTCAGTGAAAATAAATTACAAATCTGATGTTTTTTCTGTGAACTGAACAGGTGCTGATTCCCCATCTTACTCAATAAATTACGTCCCTTACTGACAAATTTTTCTTGTTTCCTTCCCCCCAAAAACAGTGCCGTGCCTATAGATTACAAACACCTAACTGCATTTTATCCCAAAAAGCCTGGCACGCTCAGGGCACCAACGCGGCCTGAGGTGCCTGTGAAGTCACTGAAGGAAGGAGTACCGCTCGCGCGCACGGAGGCGTTGGCTGCCCTTTGAGAACTTCATCTCTTCTGCGGAGTTCTAGGGTGGTTTTTTGAGAGGGTTGGGAGAAGAAGAGAGGGAAGGTGCCGGCAGCAGCCAGTCACACCCGGCTCCGCCTGGGAGGGAGGAGGAGAGACACCAGAGCATCAGGGAGGTGGTGGTACCACCTATTTCAAGGACAGACCCGCTACCTGCTCCCTCGCACCCACCACCTACCGTAGGATCCCTTCTGCCTGTCTGGACACGGAATGACGGTTCTGCCATCTGTGTCTGCAGCGGACACCGGTGAGGTAATCCACCAGCCAGCCATTCCCAGCGTGCTCCCTCCCATACCGGCTATTGAAATTCAAAGCACAGATTAGCTAATCGGGTCAAACCCCCAAAAAATAGCGCTTTGGGCTCATGTGTCACAAATCAGTCTGGTCGCCTTTAAACAGCGCACCAGATTAGAACAAGCACCCGAACAAACCAAAGCGGAAAACCCGCCGCTCTCTAAAGCTGGTTTCTAAAGCCCTAACAAATCGCTCCATCTTTCACTCATTTAAACTTTCCAAATGAGGGTCAATACGGTCCCCGAGCATCCAAATGCTAATGCGCTTAAGTGCGCTTAAGCAGCTTTCCAGAGTGAATGGGCCAAAGAAGGGCTCGAAAAGACAAGGCAGAGTTACTGTCACTGTCAAAAAGTCATTGTAGCCACCCCCGGAGTGGTTGCAATTCAAGAAATTCATGATTTCTGTCTCTTAAAGGCATCTGCTTGAGAACATTTTTTTTTTCTGAGCTGCTTTATCTCACAACTTCAGGCCCGCTCGAAAAGAAAAAACCCGGCGATCGACTCTTGAGAACCAATACAGAGAAAGGACCCACATACCTTATTGCTTTCAAATTTCACACGCACAAAAAGTTACCTTATTCACAGACAAAAAGTGATTGGGCAAAGGTTCATTTCTTATACAAGCTGGAGCACTCCTTTTTTCCTCCTCCTTTCAATTTCTACAAAGTCGTAGTCACCCAAGCAGAAAACTTTCGGGAACATGTGCCTTTTTAGACAAGTCTACTTATGAAGGGATTTTTTGTTGCTGGTAAAGAAAATCAAAATGCTATGAAAACACACTGTTTCTTTTTGGGTATTCCCTCAAAGGTACTCTTTTACAAAGTCAGAAGAAGGGAAATTAGAGATCAAAACTCTACCCAAGTTATCTTTTTAAAAAAAATCTTTTTTCTTTGGAAACAAGATTTGGTTAAAAAGTTTGCAGGAGAGCTGTATTCAGAGCTGCGAGAGAACTCAGTATTCAGCCTTTGCTGAGCAAACACAAACATGTCTTATTCCTGTTTTCATATAGGCTGTCCACAGAGGTAGACGCTTCGTAGCATTTTTTAAATAATCCTTTGCGATAATTTATATATATTGAATTGTAAAACATAGCAATAACTCTCTGATAATTGCCAAAGGTAGGAGTGAAAGTTTTTTATATTGACAAGAGACAAATCTGGAATTTCTTCTAAACTCTGCAATCCTCAGAAATTGAAAGCCTTTTGATTTACAGCATGAATGCAACCTTCGAAACACATCTGCTCCCAGGTACAACATATTGAAATGTTTTAGACTGTTGTCTCTGCACACTTATGGTAAAAGGGGATAAAGACATTAAAACATTTGTGTTATATAAATAAAACACACACACACAATATTCTAGAATATGCAATTGCTTTTTATACTGCGTGTACATGGAAACACTCTGAACAGCTGTGAACTGTACTACTGCTTCCTGCCAGCCGTGCTCTGTTGAAAACTGCAGCTGATTTTTCATTGATTTTGCACTCCTGCTTTCTGAACATCCTTTAGACTCCTGAGTCCACCTCTTGATGTGTGAGCTGAGTTACTGCATGCTTGTAATTACTTCAACAAATTTTTTTTTGAAAAAAATGTGGTATCCAAGCACATACAGACTCAAACTTTCCTATTGCCTCTGTCTACTGATTCTAACAACATGTATTATTTTTCCCAATGGTTTGAATACCCTTCTTAGGACTTACTACTACTTTGAATTCTTCTTAAAAAAAAAAAAAAAAAGACAAAAAGAAAAAAGAAAGTAGAATATATTCATTGCTCCTTTACAATTAAAACAGTTCAGCAGTAGTTGCAATTGCAATTTCCAGTAAGCCACATGGATTAAAACAGAAGTGTTTGTTGCTAAAAGTGCCAGGACAGAAGTGCAGTCTGAAGAATACTAACACAAGCCAGTTGAAATAAGGTCTTGAGCACAGGAGCAACCAAATCAATTAAATTTAAGATATTTCATTTTATTCCAGTTACTCTGTGGATTCTGGCAGGATAGAAAAGACAGAGGTACGCGTATCATCTAATTACGACAGTAAAATGCTTCTTCTGAAATGTTGCTCAAAACCCCAAATCAATCTGACACTTATTAAATTAGGATAATCAAATGCTTTTTTATTATTATCTGGATGCAAATTGTATTTGAAACAATCAGCGAGGTAAAAGATTTGCTACTTTGGGAATAACAGGAACATCTGTCTTGTTTGGGCTCCTCCTTACCTCTGAGGGGATGACATGATTTTCTGGGTACTGGGGATATACTAATGGTAAATTCACCAAATCGTGTGATGTAAGAGAAATAAAATTTGCAAGTGAGAAAAACAAAGTTAAATATAAGTTTCTGAGTCAATGACACTTGTGCATTTAGCTACAGGATAGGTAACATTGTGTTTTTTAAACTCCATCTGCCATTGAAATGGAGACTTATTTCAGCTAATTTTTCACAGCTGTGCTGAGGTATTTGGCCATACAGCTGCTGCAAACAATTAGGGAAATTAGAGAGCTAAATTCCCCACTGTAAAGCAATCAAAACGCACCTGAGAGCACATACACTTTTACTTGAAAAAATATCCCTTAGACCGTACATTAACTTGTGTTAACTTCAGCCGTGTGGAAATAGCAATGATGTCTCAGAGAAGTTACTATGCTTTTAATAGCAATAAGCTTCCAGGAGCAGGAATTTAACTCAGCAGCGAGATAAACGTTAGTTGAATAAATAACAAATATAAAAAAGTATTAACGAGAAGCCACTTAAAGTACCCATACACGAAATTACTTTCTCTTTGAATGTTGCCAGAGGAGCAAGCTCAGGTCCAGGGGAGCAGAGACGACGGAGGGGCTGGGTGGGATGGAGAGCGAAGCCTCCTGCACCGCTCCCGTCGTTCCTCGCAGCGCACTGCTTACGTAGCACACGTATGGTCCGTCTTCTGATGGCAAATCAACGCAAATTACACGACAGTGCTGCCTGTATTCAATTCAGAGCTGATTTGACTTCATAGGCAGTTCACAGCAGCACCAATTCCACCGCCTGTGAAAGCCTGGCACAGAAGCTGCCCGAGACCCACCGTAGTGCTCTGGTCTCCACCACATGACGCTTCTGTTATTTGGGGCAGTGGGCTATTTTGGCTTTAAAATACCTCTTTGGGTAGCGTCTGTGACAAAAAAAAGCTCAGCACAAAGACCCTATCTTCATGTTCCCATTCTCAAAGATCTCCCGTGTCCCTAAAATAAATGATCCCTGCTGGAAACAACTTGCCTTTCTGTGGGCTCAATTTCACATCAGCTGCACTGAGTTCACCGTGAAACGCATTTTCTTGTCCAGAAACTCAGAGCATTCAAGACAATGCTATCAAAGTGTATCACTAGGCAATGCAAAACCATTTCCATCGGGTTTTCAGGCAGTGCACTGAGCGAGCCGAGAGGCCAGTTTAACGGCATAGCCTCTGTCCGGCAGTGGACATTCCTGCCTGCTCCGTCGGTGATACTCTCTTGCCTGCTCTAGTATTGCTGAAAACAACACCCAGCTCTTAGAGAGTTATCTTTTGCAGTGATGGCTGAGATTCCTGCTTGCATTCGCACGGGCAGCAGTGGGTCCAGGATCCCAAGAGCACTCGGCTGCAGACCACCAGCCCCAGCCCACCCCCGGCCCCTGCGGGGAGGGCGCAGGAGCGGCCAGCTCGGTGCCGGACCCCGCACACCAGCCTGCCCACCCTTCCCCAGCTCCGGAGAGACCTCCGGGGCCGCTGCTCGTGCAGCTTTCCTCTGTGCCAACAGCTGGTGGCAATGGCGGCTCTCTTTTAATTCTCTTCTTCCGAGAAAAATCTGAAGTAAGTCCAAAAGGCCTTTGACACTAAGATTCTCTGAGATTACAGGTCTGGAAGACAGTGTCAAACGCCCAACCTCACGCTCTTGGAAAGAATGTGCTATTATAGCTCTGTCCCAGGAGACAGGACCACTAGATTGCAGCTATCGGCTGCCTCCTAGCATCTCTTTCACCTGGAACATACACTTCTGACAGCAATTGAAAGAAGTCCCTCTTGGCATCTGTTACATGTTTAGCAGCAGTAAAATTCAATCTGTTTACTAGATGCTTAACATAACCTAACTCGGCTACTTAGACACTGTGCTTAATTTATAAACCTCTGATGTTTAAATCTGACTTCCCTAATTTTGGCTAACTACCCTAACCATTGTTTTCTTCTGAAACCAAGCAGTTTGTTCAGTTAGCTGTTACTTTGTATGTGACGATTTAATTCTAAAATTTTCATCGGTACCCATTGAATAGCAGACCATTAATTACTACTTAATCACCTACATAGATCCAAAGAGAAAGAATAAGGGATAATTAGTTTCTCACACTCCTAAGTGTTTCCCCACAGCATCTTCCCACAGCCCATTTTGTCAAACTGAGAGAGAGACTTTCATTAGACACTTTGTGGTGCTCTGTCCTAAACAGTTTTGCAAATATAACAATCCCCCATTTTGTAACGATTTTCCTTTTTCAATACTGGTGTTAAATGGACCTTTAAAAAATTTTTTACTGATAATTCTGACACCACCCCCCACCCTTCCGCCAGTGTACTTCTTTCTAAGAATTAAAAAATCAGGATAGAATTCCTTTTCCATCACACATATTCACCTGCACGGTGATTAGCTTCTAGTTTTCTCTATCTGACTCCTCCTGGTCAGGTTCCACATCTTTTTGTATTCTCTTGTTTCATTTTCCTGACTATGATCTCCAAGTCTGAGTTCAGCTAAGCATCTACACATTGATTCACAACCAATTTATCCTGAGTTGTTTGGCACCTGCATGGATCAGGAACACAAAACTTTGTAGAGCCTCTGCAGGCAATGGTGAAGTTTTCAGGTAAAGGGTTCCCCTGGCCCCTTTTTAAGCTCTCAGTTTAAATTCACTTATTGACATTGATAGTAAGTTTCAAATGCATTCAGGACTTTGATTAGATCTGGATAAACCCTACACCTCTAGAAGATCTGGAACTTTGAAGCAGCATGCTAGCAAAATCCTTCCCTCCTCCTGTCCATCTTCCTAGTCACTGAGCATCACCACTTGATGTCAAGTAGGATCCTGAGGGAGTTTTCAAAGACAATGATTTGCTTTTCCATAATTACATGAACTGGACCAGTCCAACTGTTCCTATGGAATGCTTCTGTATCTATGTTGTCTTGTCCCATAACGTGTGAACCTCTTGAGATTTATTCAGACACTCTTCTATTACTTCTCTTCCATTATTTTTTTCTCCTTTGGCCAAGCAGCTTGAAAAATTCCTTGTTGGAAACCTTCACAGTACTTACCCTTTTTTCACTCCAGCTGACTAAACAGAGGAGTCCACGTATTGCTTCTGTTAAGCAAAGACTCTGATGAAGCACACAAGATCTGTGATGTAAATCTGTTTCTGCAGAGAAATGTAAAATCCCCTGTTCCCTTGAATTCAGGAGGAATGAAATAAGAGGCCGCTTCTCTCCTTATAGCTAAGCTTGCTTTTATCTAACTTTCAGACTAAGAACCTTCTATTTCTTTTCATTTTAAAAGCAAAGTAGCCTGTGAACCCCATCTGCTCCCGCGTGCCTTGCAATTGCCTTTGTTTTGAGTGGTAACATTTGCCTCTGTGCTGACGGTGTCATTGTTTCTGCTACCTCCACATTTAACGGTTTCTTACAGCTGTAAGAAACGAAACACGGGAGCAGTAACATGAAGTAGCAAAAATTTAAGCCAACACCTAACGTTCTTGACTCACTTCCAGAACTGGACATTACAGGGTTCCAAATAACTGGAGTCTGTCAGCTTTGTTCTTCTGACGGCTCCAGGAAGCGCACCGAGTGCCACAGCCTGCTGGGGCCGACGCGAGCGTGCACTGCCAGGCGCTGCACAACGGAGTATTTCCACGTTATCCCACTCAGAACAAACAGCGAGCCTCAGAAACACTCCCATGCAGTATTCTGTTCCACCAGCTAGCACTGCCAAAACCAGTAAATTCGGGAGTTTGCCCTTTAAATTAATGGGGAGTTTTGTCCAAAATCAATGGTGTGACATGGCTCAAGATTAAGGCTCAGCCTCTGAAGAGCGTGAACGTTTGGCTACCACAAAGTAGACTTACAACAGCAGGTATCATCTATGCGATATATGATGCACACCCAACACACTGTTCAGCAGTATTTTTGCACTTGACTTCCATTAAGCTTACCCTCAGAAATGAAAACTAGAGCTGACTTTTAAAGCATGAAGTGTTGGCAATTCTGAAATCAAACCACTTATCTACCTAAAATCTATATGCCTTTAGGCAGACTCTAGCTACTTTTAATCACGACCTGAGAAATATAGAGAAGGACAAAATGGTCTTTTTTCTTCCTATCAAGTGTAGTAGCAAAAATAATTAGTCCCTTAAAGAGGGAATTTGAGACCTGGAACAGGAAAGTGACTTGCACGAGGCACGCGTGTGTTCTGGGCTGCCAGCTCTTGCTAAGTCTAAGCGCAACTGCGAGACGGATGCGCACCCTCCATCTCATCAAATCACTGCGAGCACGTACGGCAACGTGGGGGAGATGCTAATATTCTTCCACCGCTTCCCCTCTATGGGAAAAGAATGCCCTTCTTCTAAGTTTACTTTTTAAGGGAGAAAATGTGACAGGAAAATCATTTCCAGTTCACTGTATCTGGTTTTCTGACCTGAACAAGTTTTCCAAATGGGAAGTGAAATTCACAGTGTTAGTAACGGGAACGTGCTGTACAGTGTTATGGTGAAACTAAAACTCGGCTGATCAGGTGATGCCCTGCACATGCAACACGTGGATGACTTCCTTACTGTATTTTCCCTCTTTCTCTGTTTCTCCAGCCTCCCTGCCTTGGCTCTTCTCCACCCTGCCATATCTCATTCATTTCTCATCGATGTACTCCCTGTCTGGTTCCACATCATTTGCTCCTTTATTCACTTTTGAAACGGAATATCAGTCCAGCAGCCTGTAAGTTCAAATAATCCTTTTCAGCTAGTTATGTTCAAATAGCTCAGAGAACCACGAGGTGGGACTGCTGGATTGTCCTGCTCTCCCACCGCCGCAGTCGCGCAGCCCCCGAGCCACCGGCTGCGGCAGCACCTTAACTCTGAAGATGCTGAGAAGTTGGGCTGCGGGGCTGCGGCAGGAGCCCCAGGAGGCGCACGGCCAAACGGCACGCTTCTGCTTCTTCAGCAAGACTCAGACCATCACGGAGTGCACCTGTTTCCAGAAGCACTTATTCACACATCAAAATAAATGCTTTTTGGATAAAATGAATGAAAGATATATTTTTAAAATACTCTGCAAGGTGTGGACAAGGTTTAACATATTCTCCCCGATAAACGGCAAGATGGACTGACAGATCAATACGTGTATGACACATGCACCACCCCCAATAAAAAGACTGGCAACACATAAAAAACAGTTGTGGGGTAAAACAGTCAATGTGGGGAGCAGGAAATAGGGTGGCATGCTCTGCTTACTGCCTCTCCTCACCAGCCCTGGTAAGGCAGCTTTGTCTCCTCTTTGGTGTGGTTTCTGACGGTGTAAGAATGAAGGGTTTGTGAATTACAGCAGCATTCAGAATTCCCTCCAGGACACCGCCTCCACTGAACGGGTCCAAAGCTCAGTTGCTCATCAACAACAAATTGCAATGCAGCCCTTGACCAGAGAGAGGGGAGGATTTGGAGGAACAGCAACTTCACGCCGCTGGCTGGGGCTCCAGAGGGATATAACCCAGCAACGAACGCCGATCCCCGGCTCATTTGACACCACCAGGTGCTACAGAACACCACGGGGAGAGGGCAGAAAGCTCAGCCAGAAATGCAGCTTCCATGGTCCTGCTCGTATGGATCAACGATCCATCTGGAGGGGACGGGGGCCCAACTGGACAAACAACCAGAAAGCACGTTCTGCAGAGTTTCTGAAACACAGATGAAAATTTTTTCCTTAAAGCAAACCAGGATTCAAACATGCTGAGAAATACAGAGAGCTCCCAATTACGCAGAGAGAGGGAAAAATGCAAGTTCGAAAGCGTTAATGCAACATCATTTTAAAGCTAACAGCTGTGGACTAGTTAGTGAGGTGCTATTCTTTTTGCTGTATTTTTAAGTGCTGTTAAATTCATTTGTCACTTGATCGAAAGCCAACAGGCTACAAATCTCCCAAGCCCCTCTCGCGCTCAATAGTGACAGGAGTATTCTGTTCCGCCATAAGAAAACATTTGTGTGCCTCTCTGTCCGGAGTCATACATGCTACTTTAACTCATCTGCCTCCCCATTCTCTCCAGCCCAGAAGGACAAATTGCTCACTGTGGCTCCCTTTCAGAGGCAGCACAGCGCGCAAAGAATCATGACTGAGCAGAAACACAAGAAACAGGCACATAAAAATTCATCACTTTGGCCTCCTGACCTCTTGCCACTGGGTTTGGCAAACCCCGTCTCAAAAAGTAGCACCAAGGGAGAGCTAAGCAGACCGGCTGAGTGAAATTACTGACAAAAAATATCTTGGACACAGGAAAACCCCACCAGATGCTTCATTGTCTTTGCAGAGAAGTGGTGCTGAAAAAGGGGGTGATCTACCACATGGCATATTGGGTGGAATAAGTAGTGCCATTGTTTCAGAGCAGCTCTGTCACTTTACTGACTGCAATACAAAGAGGTGTAAAGCAAGATTTAATCCTGACTTTTTAGTCAGCAGATTAAAACCAATCATGCCAGATGTCCACAAGACTGTTTAACATACAGAAAGCTTTTTCATACTCTACAAAAAAGTGAAAGCTGTAATAACTTCTTCTTTATTTCCTCTAGAGAGGCCTTTTTCACTCGCTTTTAGTCAGAAAAAAGGGAGATGTTGTAATGGATTTTAAGATGTGCTATTAATTTTTACTCTAGCCTTTGCTCTTTTCCCTTTTGAGACAAAGCTAAACAAAGTAAATTCTTTGACCCATCCAAAATCAGACAGGTATGCCAAAGAAAACTGCTGGTATAAAAAAAGATGTGATTTCGAAAAGAACTTACACCCGTAAGACCAGAAAGGGACATGATCAGCAGTATTCACAACAGAAGTTAAAATTCCTCTCCATAATACTTGATATGATGCAAGATACGAAAGTATGGTTGTCGGCACACTGATAAATAAACACAGGTATGATTGTTTTCCTCCCAAAACTGAAATTCTGCTTGTGTGACTTTTCGCCTAGGCATCTCCTGAGACACGCTGGCACATACCCAGCCCGAGGACGTGCACGCTCTGCTGCCGACCTCAAATAAGAGCACGCAGGTACACATCAAATTGGGAGCTGGGGGTATCTTGCACAACCCTTAGGGCAGCCCTTGTTGTACGCCACAGAAACCTTACAGGGACCGCGAGAGGAGCGCTGCTCCCAATCCGGCTGTCCTAAGGGGAAGGGCCGTGCAGGACATAGGACATGCACTGGAGGGGACGGCGCCTCTGCAGCTGCCCCTGCAGCAGGACCCAGAAACCTGACCGAGGTCACCGGAAGCTACGACAGGCTCTAAAATATGAGTGCTAACAAGCCATACTCTTCTTTAAAAATACTCACTCAGTGCTCTTATTTAAACTCACCTACAGAACTGTTAAACACTTTGCAGTGTTTTCTTAATCTGTTGCTTTCTTCTTTTTCTTTTTGTAAACAAATTAACCTCTAAAAGTATTACCACAAAGAATATAAATTCAATAATTACTGTACTTTTAAAACATGTTTAGTATTTTTTCTGCTATATATTTTCTGCTGTATATTTAGTTTCTCATATTAAATTGCAAATCATGTCTGCATCTAAGAAAAATAATTTACTTAATCTTTGGAAAAAAGCTATAGAAAAAAAATACATTCCCTTAAAATTCTGGTATTAAACTGTTCTGTATCACACACATCATTTACTTACTTGGAAGCTATATGGCAGCAAGATAATGCCTTGCTCGGTATCTCTTATGTATAAGTTGCCTACAGAAAAAAATACAACTTGCATATCTCATTTGTTTTCTTGTCACGTACTTTAACAAAATCCTCATTACAAGCTCCTAAAATAAAAGTAACCATCTTATTGAATCACTGACCTAAATCAGTACTATTAAAACCATTTTCTTAATTTTCTATCTAGTCAACACCTAAACGAAAACAGTTAAGATCATATGATACACGAACTAGCAGGACATTGCTTTAGTTCTACTGACACTGTGTTAAGGATGGACAGAACTTTTTACTGGCTTTCAGTACTTCCAGAGAGAGAGACATAAACTCTTACTCCTGTGTTAATGCAGATGTGAGAGGATGCTAATAAACTGCCTAAATCAGCTGTATGGGTAACTGCAGATGTTCTTCTCTCCTGCCACCAACTAAATTATTTTGCATCCTTTAAAACTAGGGTGCTACTTCTGGAATTCATATGAGACAAAAGGATAAGTATGTTTTCGTTAACCACGGGTTACAGCATTATAAACCATAGCCACAGCTACAAGCCTAGTATTATGCTCTCTTCCTGGAAAATGTATTTCATTAAGTTAATTAAGCTGCACTATTTGTCTTTCTATCATTACCATCCTTACTGTATTCTTTGCAGGTCTCATATCATATTGGTAAGTTTGGAGAGATACACACACTCACTAATGTTTCTCTTTTCCCCCGTGTATTATGATAACTGAAAGGTGTAACACACTTGCTATACATCTTCTGGCATCTCATTCTCGTACTGAAGAGACACGGGCAGGCACCATAATGAAGATGATGGTATTTTCTTTCTAATAAAGTCCAGCTGGAGACTCTCAAGCTACCTAACACGAATAAGCCAACTAAGTGTAAATCTGACTAAGATATTTCTGCCAGTTAAACACTTAGTTCACCACTACTTATTCCACTATGGAATTTGCACAATTCTAAAATGGTAATTCTACTCTCTACTTCTGAATTTCTTCAAGCAGGTCTTGTGGGTGGCCCTCAAGATACATTTTACCAATTTTTCATGCCCATCCCTCGAAATGTGACCCTGCTCCTGTGCTTTTATCTCTGTGACAACTTCACACAGGAAAACATGCAGCCCCTCTGATAGCATGAAATCGGAAACAATAGCCTCTGGAAACAAAAGGGAGTAGGGAGGCAGGATACAGTCCAGGTCCTGGCTGATTTTAGGCACAAACAGATGTTCATAGGACCCGATACCCTGAGCAAGCTGAAAGGAAAAGCTTGTAAAAGAAATGGACCTTAAAAACAATGTATTGAAGAGCTTTAAATAAAGGCAAAGGGAAAGCAATATGGCTTTCAATGATAAATCTCAGCAAAGAAAACCAAAGTGGCACCATGAATTTCAATGACGCATTTTTCTTTTTCAATGAACTCTACAGCTCATTTTGAAATCTACGAATTGCTCAAATCTCAACTTAGTTTACAAGTCTCCCATATCCATTAAAAGGTTACAATACAGGCATTTCTCGTTTCTTGTAACTAATCACCATAGCTGGGAACACCCAGTGAAGTCCTGAAATATAGGCTAATGCTATTATTTTAAAAGCTGCTTATAGCTCAACAAAGAGGAATATGCCTAAAGAATCTTGATTGGAAAAAATCTTAGACTAGCTGTTGGAACAAATTATGTTCAATCTCCTTCTCTTTTCATGTGCACTATTTCAGACTCAAAAAGCCCCACGTAAAGAATCTATGAAGCGCTGTCCTGAATTGGACCCGGGTTCTGTTTCACAAAAGCCAATACGCACCATTTACAAATGAAACAAAGTGTGGAATCACTTCTCTCACTGAAGTTTCTGCTTTTGTGATTAAAACTCTCTTCCTCTTTCTTGAAGAGCCTGCCATCCAAAAGGCCCTGTGCCATGCTCCAATGCACAAAATACATGTATTCATTACAGGAGAGAAAAAAAACCCTGAAAAATTTGGCACAAAGGCGGGTGCATAGCTTAAGTCCTGTTTAGGATAGCCCTCACTTGAACTCCGCATATTTGCATAGATTTTACCTATTGATTGTCTCTATCAGGAATATAGTGGATAACTAAAAGAAATGTTTCATCAGCTGTTTGTGGTCAGGTGCAGATTTAACTTGTTATTTATTAGCATCAATGAGATGCACATGATAAAGAAACAAAGAAGTGGTATCTTCCTTCACCAGCATGAAACTTTGTAGAAATAATTTTACTGAAAAGAAGGTCTGAGACAGAAGGTATCTAAGTTTGCTTAGGAAGCTTTAACAAATTACTAGTCAAAACTGAAGCCAAAAGTGACCGTGCATTCGTCCAGTCTAATCATACATACCACAGACCACTATGTTGCATCAATTTCCTCCTGAACTGAAGCAAATGGCATCTCTTTCACTAAAGCAAATCTTCAGAAAGACATTAGCTCTTAGTAAGACATAAGGGATTCACCAATTCCTCGGACAGTCATTCCAAGAAAAGAACCTCTTATTAATCACTCTTGTGGCTAATTTCTCGTGCATGATTTTTCATTTGAAATTGTTAGCGGCTTCTAAATATCATTTAGATATGAAAGGAATGGGAACACTGGCGTAAACATAGCAGACTGTGGAGACTGCAGTCTTCTAACTACAAACTCCTGGGAAACCCTCTCTGAACTACCAGCCAGGGCTGTTCAAGTTAAATTTAATGCAGGTCGAGGTTCAGCAAACCTGATACTACCTGTGAAAGTAATTCCTCTTTGGCATCTGGATCTGGCCTAGGGTCTCGGTAAAAAGACAGAGTGCCCTACTCTCCTCTCACCCCAAATCATGCTTTTTCAGTACATGGAATGAAGAAGTTTGATGGTTTTCAACTTACCAGCTCTGCAGCCACACATAAAATCAACTTTGCAATTTAAAAAAAATATATTTAAAGATGCACTAATTATATATGCCATGGCACTGCCATGGGAGCTGAGGTTGAGCTGTTTGCCTTCAATGTCTCCTACTGTTCCGACTACTCACGAGTCCTCAGTGCTCCTACAGATGCAAACATAGCCAAACGCAAGGTTAAACAATGATACGTTTTCAATGAAGTCGTTTTGCCATATGATCACTTGATTGCCTGAATTGAATGTCAAGCTAACGAGCTTTCAGCTAATGAGAACCTTGCTTGGTGCTTCCCTCTTTTCTTCCCCTTAACCACAGACACAAATCTATCCCTCTTTTAGCATTCTGCAATGTCCCAGGTACTCCCAATTTATTCTAAACCAACATTAAAGACTGTTGGCTACAGACAGACAATTAAAATTGGCCAGTCCTACTAGTTAAAATCCTCCTCTGTTACTAATAGACTACTGTATGCTTCATAATCTTCATGTGATGAGCATTTTCTGTTTCTTTCAGCATGTAGAGCAGAAATACATACAGAAGACCTGGCTATTTCTAAAACACCATTTTCAGTTTTATTAAGTGTATGAAATAAAAGATGTAAATTTTGTCATCCTACTTTCTAAATGGAAACCTGGTCAGATACAGTAAAACATTGATCCTGTTCTAAATGTCTAAAAGTAATGAACATAGCAAATGACCCTCCTGACTAAAGGACAGAAAAAGAAATGACGGAATAATGAAGGAACAGCGCAACTGCTGGAGTGATGATCCAGGAGAAATCCAACACCCTAGTGCTCAAAACCGTCCTGTTCTGCAGAATGCTCACCTCCTGTCTACACCCTGTTTGGGCACCTCTCTGGCTGCCTAAATCCCACAAAAGCCTTGCTTCAGCAAAGGCGCTGTGAGCACACCTGTGCGCACAGACGGTGCTGCACTCGCAGCCACAGTGGAAGCGGACAAAGAGCGGAAGACGTAGTGCCATCCACCTTCCACCTACTGATTTAACAGAGCTCTCAAACTTTTCACTTGGGTCCAACACTCACATCCTCATGAAATTCAGCACTTGTTAAAACTTAAAAAATGGAAGACAGAAATGAAAAATAAATCTTACTGGTCTATTCAATAACATTTACAAGTGGGGTAATACCTGAAACTTAATACTTGATAAGCCTTCAACAGCTACTGAAAAGAAATTCTCATATCTGCGTAGTGGATACTCCCGACTCATTATCTAGACTTTTGGACTGTCTTCAGATATTTCAGAGTGAGAAAATCAAAACAGACTAGGGTTTTGAATGGCATTTAACAAATATTTTTTCTGGATGAATGTTAGTAACGTAGTATTACGTGTATGTTGCAGTAGTGAACTATCCACAACAATTTGATTTCAGAACCGTATCAACCAAGCAACCAGTATGATTTGCACTAACTGTAACGTGTTTTACTCCATAAAAGACATCCTTTAACTTCTTGGAACTATGTTCAATGTGCAGGGAATTCAGCTGCCAGTATTAAAGGATTTTAAAATTACCATTACAAAACCACAATAAATTAGCACACAGAGCTGCTCAGTTTAAATACTGTAACATTACAGGCTTCGATGTAAGTTTTATTTAGTTATAGGGAAATTATCAAAGGCGGGAACAATGTTAATGGTAACAGCCTATATATACACTTCTATGGCTTCCCAGTGCACACGCACGGCTGAAAAAAAATCCGTGCAAGTTATTGGCAAACAATCAAGTGAAACAGCCAACTGTATATAAATCATTGGCAAAAATAGCCTTTCGGCGGTCACAGGTTTTCAACCAGAAATTCTGACAGCAAGGGATCAGGGCAAGCTATTTGCTAAAGCACATACAATATGCAATATTAAGCAACTGTTTGAGACTTCTGTAGAGCCTAACTCCAACAGAATTACAGCCTTAATTTTGTCTGTCTCTGCTTTTATTGTTTGTCATTGTTTCTTAGAGTTATTCTGCTGTCAATATTTGAAGAACAGAATCCTTTCTTGATATTGATTTCCTTAAGACTTTGAATCACTGTCTTCATAATGCATATATTTTAAGGCAAGTGCATGCAAAAGGTGAAGGTGAAGCTGCTTATTGAATTAAATCAATAAAAGACACCAGACTGACAATTATCATCTAGTATTCATTTTATATCATGTAAAATACCCGGTAGACAGAAGAAAAACAAATTTCAATCCCACTTTGGCAATCTCTAATTCAAATCTCTCGTATACTCTGGACCTTTGGCTTGCTTAAGTTCAGTTGTTGTCACTCAAGCATTTAGCACATACTCGACTTTACTCCAAAGCTGGTAACGATTGGGTTGCATAGTGCCACCTTCTGTGATAACTCTATGGTTCACACTGAAGGGTAGAGAAAGAAAGTAGTGGCAGCTACAGCTTGGAGATTTCTCCAAGGGGAGTTTAGGGGCTGTGCTGCAGGGATTTCATGACTCAAAAAACCCCAAATGACAGTGAGGGGGAAATACGGGATCCATATGAAAGTCCAACTCTATCCAGGTTAAGTTTGTGCTTCTGTAAGCTTAATGATAGTACTACAGTTACACTGTGTTCAGCTGAAAACATGTAAGGAATTAAAACTGGTTTAATCTTCAGGGAAGCAGTAGAGTTATATGAATAGAAGTAATCTAGAAATAGCATTATAGAAACACAAAGTGATTTCCATAAAGTTCATCCAGTATATGCATTTCTTTACTGTCTCTATGGAAGCAAGGTGATCTGAATGTCACGCAAAAGGCAATAAAGATAGGAGTTTAATGTAACTAGCAGCAACGGTACTGTAATCCATACTGGACTTGTTCAGGTCGCAGAGTAAACTAACAACATGTACTGTCTGAGGGCTATTTGCAGGTATCACTCCAGAGGGCTGGATGGTAGGTGATGGAAATCTCCCTATAGCCACTTAGCAGCCTCCCCGCACTTAACCACGTGGGCAGGACTGAGCTCCATGGCCTCGGTCTGTGGTCATGACCAAGGTCTGTGTGGCAGATGCTGAGAAGCTATGCTGCATTAACAGCTCAGGAAGATGTGCTTCCTCCAGGAAGCTGATTTTCCCTCTTTTCTGGCAGGAAAGCAGGAGAGGCTGAGCACACTGTTCCGTGCCCCTGAGGTCACCAGCCTGCTCAGTCCTGCTCCGAGTGCTGCCTGCGGGGACGGGGAGCGCCAGCTCCCCAAGGGAACGTGCCGGGGGGCAAAGCCCCACCCCTGCAGGCACGATGTGCATCTTGAATGAACCCCAGCCCATTCTACAGACTTTCTTCCATGTTGGAGGAACAGCTTCCAAGGAGCACAAAGGGGCTGACCCTTCTTTACTTTTTCTATGCTGTTCTATGGGACTCCAGCGTGCCATAACAGAGGCTGAACTCAGAATTTGCTCCTACCAGGATGCTGTTTCACCTATAGTTTTGTTTTCAACCTCTACTAGAAAGTGCTACTTAACTGTTAGCATTTATTTATTCCACTGAAACAGCAAGTTACAAAAGTGTTTGGCAAGTCAGCCACACAGAACTGGTCCTCTAACTGCCCAATGGTATGCAAAAAAAATAACGCAAGGAAACAACAAAAGCCAGTAGAAGCCAGATGAAAGATCCTAATGTCTTTGCAAAACTGTTCACATGGGTAATATACCTTGTTCTTCCAGAGGAAGACACCATAAAGGAATATGATAATTTTCAAGGATTTTATTGGCATACTCTTCACTCATTAAAGGAACAAAAAAAAAATCTATTCTATGATTGTTGAGAATAACATCAGACTGTATAGGTCAAAAATTGACTGACATCACTCTGGACAAGCATTATTGAGACACACAAAGAAGCTGTTGTGCCCTTAAGCTTATGGTACATTGCAATGCAGTAAATGAAAAGCCACTATTATGAGGGGATGTTTATGTCAGTATCTGAAACAAATCTTCTTTTTACTAGGATAATACTGTCTTAAATTGTTAACTGTTGATCAGATAAACAACATGTGATAAAGATCCTATAATCTCTTCTCATAAAATTCATTTTAACCCCTTAATGGCTTTACATATTAAATTATTACATGTTATTGATCCTTGTGAAAGCTTGTAATAGCTGTAAATAACATTCTAACAGAGATCTTGTGTGAGCAGTATGCAAAAATTCAGGATTAGATTTTAAATTACATAGAGATGCTAAAATTTTCACAGGACATAATGATCAGTCACTACCAGGAACTCGTATCATGCCCCATTCCCACTCTTCAGTAAGAAAGCCTTTTGGGCTTTGTGTAAGGAGAAACTAATTTGATTTCGATGGTCGGACTGTAGATACAAGAGACGCCGTAGGCAGTACAGGACATAGAGAACGTCTACGGTGATATACTGCCAAGACAAAGGCAATGCTGTTTCCAAGACGCAGCATGCAGAAGACTTACCCCTAGTGGTCCTCCAGTCAGGACCAGTGAGAAGCAGGAGAACGGTCCCAACACCATCACTTCACCCCCTCGACGTTTTCAGCAGATGGCTGAAACAAACGGCCTTTGGGTAAGGGGAACATTTACAATAACGCTACGCATCTCCTCTCTGATACCTCAGAGACATAAAGCTTAAAAGAAAGCAATTTCCTACATACTGATTACCTGAATCTAGCAACAGGACGATACAGGGTATGTTTATGAGGTCGGTAGAGGTGGGTGAGCAGTCCCTCCTTCAAACCCCATCTTTCAGCGGGACTTGACAGGCACAGCCCCTGCTGTGCTCTCCAGATCTGAATTTGCCCCTTGTCGGACAGACGTGATGGCCATCAGTCGGGACAGAACTGTATTTTGTCCGACTAATGTAATTCCTGTGACAATCCACCTTCTTTATGTGCCACAGATGTCTGAGCAGAACAAGAGGAGATGGCCCAGGCCTGGCGCTTGTCAGGGGCGGGCGGGCGCTCCCCGCTCAGACTCCTCCATCTTCTGATGGCTTACCCCGGCGATGAGGCCACCATTGCCCACACCACAGGGGGATGGCCCTCCATCGCACAGAGGGTACAGGAGCATTACGCCCAGGCCCTGGAGCCTCAGTCCACCACCACGAGTGTGTGGTGACATTCTCTGCGGGTGACATGGCTGCCGCTGGCCTCTCCTACACCTGAGGAGAGAGATGGAGCCGTGCGGGCGGCCGTCGGCAGGCTGTGGGCAGGAGCGGGGCTGACAGCTCTCAGCGTGCGTGGCCCATGCCCCGCCACCATTCCCAACACACCTGGGCCGGCCAGCACTCCTCCACGCGCCATTTCCCTCCTCACCACCCACAGCTCGACACAGGCTTTTTTTTTTTGAGAAGGAGCACCTTAAAAATTGTAACAACTATTATAGCTGACTTGAGATTCTTGATTGCCATTTTGCACATTTTGCTTTGAAATGTCAAATTCTCCTCTCAAATCGGGACCGGGAAATATGATATATTACGGGAAAACCTATTCTGAGAAAGGTAAAAGTGCTGCCTGAATCATTAATATTAATAAAGGCAGATTTGTGGATACATCTTGTGGACTGGAAAATCAACATTTCCTTTAACAATGCACAAAATGACAAAACATAGTGGAGATGTGCATCCAATCCAAATCTTTTAGAAATTATGTTCTTCACTACCACTCTGTGAGTCTTCCTCAGGAAGACTGATGAACAGAAGCTGCTTGCCTATTTATTACCTCTTTGCTACAGAAATAACACAGAAAATACCACGAGTACTCCAAGTTGCTGGGTAGTTAAGGGTGTATCTTCTGAACCCTCTTAAAATTAATACTGATGCCTACATTAATCTGAAGTAAAATGGGTACTTCCAAATCAGATCCATTTGCTTGTAAGGCGACCTTAATGCAGAGACATCCGAAGAAGCCGGAAGAAAGAGAAACAAACTAAAAACCTAGGTCTGCCAAAGAGCTTTACAGGTATGCCTACATCGTAAGGTCACAATCCAACGTAAAATGTACTGAACACCTTTATCTCGATGACTTCATGGCAGAGATCCCATTAAGAACCAAACTCAGGAGAGACTATATTCTTCTTGCAAGGGGCAATTCAATAACTTGCTGATCAGTAAATAATCAACTGTGGCAATACGTAATCACGTTTTTTGTTTCTGCAATTTTTATGCATGTCTGAGTGGGATGGAATCAAACAGAAATAATGGATCTGTTGAGTGGTAATTACATATTTAGAAGCAGGAATGTGTTAAAAAAAAAGAAATGGCACGGGCAGGGAAATGAGGGCTACAGTACATTGAAATTAGTGAGAGTTTTCTTGTTAATGGAATTTGGTTCAATTACTAAATACAGTTGAAAAATGTAGTGTGGAAAGAGACTTTGTTCTGGTGTGTGGTGTTTTTTTTTTTTTAAAAAAAAACCACACCAAATTGGAGCATTTCTTTGACTAAAGACTGCACGTTTTATTTACTCTGTGTCAGGCCATTGGGTTTATTTTCATTGAACATTACTAGTATCTTGCTTTATTTAAGGCAACTTCTCCTAGATCTTGAAAAGCAAGAATGAATAAAGTTTGTAACAGGTCAAAAAGCTGAAACTCTTGAGATACTCTATCCCTGAGCGTCACTGCAGATAACAGTAGCATCTTCTTGTCATATACTATACTATCAAGGCACGATGGGGTTCTGAGGCCATCAGTCACTGATAAAGCAGTAGTGCCTAAACTACTCCCCAGCGGAGTCAGTAAATACCTTTTTTACCCTAAAAGTCTGAAGGAAAGCTCTCCCTCTCCACTGGAAAAGCAGGACATTGGGTATGCGTTGCTAGCGGAGCTGTACAAAGCAGAGCAGCTTTCCAGCCGCTCCAAGGCCATAAAGCAGCATTGTGGTGTGACGATGGGTGCGGAGCGATGCTGTGTCTTGCAGCTCACACACAAACCAGTCTGTCCTGCGGGAAGACGCTGCATTAACTGTGCCTCTATGAAAGGAGATGCAGAAGCTGTCTTTTACTCAGAAAGCTCTTGTACCATTGTTGCATACAAAAACCCAAGCCATATGAATCAGAAGATTTTTATCTGTCACTACGCAACAGTTTGGATAAGGTGGCCTTAACTATAAAGGAAACAGAAGTGATCAAGATCTGAATTACACATCAAACGATTTAATGCAGCAGCAGACTACTGTCTCTACACAAAGGTGTTTGCTGCCTGACTCATATAAACGGCCTAGCACAAACAGGCAGTTTGTCCGTTCTCCGTAAGTACTACCCCATTTACCACCAGTCAGTGGTAAGGAGGTGCCATTGTAAACTTTATAGTAATGACAGTGGTTTTTCTTCCACCAACACTAAACGTGTCCAAATCTAAAAAATAAGGTTGTTTTTTTTTTTGTTTTTTTTTTGTTTTCACAAAATACCAATCTTGGTTCCTTAGTGTACTTTTCTCCCACTTTTGAGAATGACTATTTTCAGGTAGAAATCTGTTAAACACATTTTTAAAATGTTTTAACATAGCTGCACACATACCCAGGGATTTTGTGTATTCGGTTCATCAACTCCTAACTGTATTTCTGACTCCAACTCAAGAATAAAACTTGTCATTGGAGCAGGAATTCCTGCATATAATACTTGATTTTCACACGGATACTAAATTCTTTCTTCTCAACTTTGTTTTTGATAAGCAAGCAAAATATCAATCTATACTACACGGCGTATTTTTGAAAAGACTCCTTTCTAGGCTTCTGTTTATGACAATAGGTATACATATGCTTTTGATATACTGCTGTAAATACGCAGAGTACAAGCTTTTTTTTCCCCCTCTTCTTTTATTTTATCCCATCAGTGGGTGCCTTTCAAATACTAATGCATAATTTGTGCATAGATGTTAACATTTTGTATCATGGTAACAACCAGGAATAAACCGAAATGTACGAAGAAAGCATTTTTTTCCAGGTACATCTATTTCTTCTAAAATGACATAATTCTTAGATGGAGAAAAAAATATTTTCTAGCATCTACGCAGGTGATACTGAGTTGATGAGTTTCTATACTAGATATAAGCAGAAAAAAAATTGGTATGTGGCTTTAGTTAAATATTTATTACAGATTTTGCTATGCATTACAATACTCTATTTAATTATTCAAATTAAACCTGCTTTTATAATGATAATTTTCAAGTCAGGATATTATTAATGGTTAGTTATATGTGTGTTCTTCTAGCTACAGTCCCTGCAATAAAATGAGCCCTCTTGCCCTGACTTAAAACAATCAATTGTTAACGCTTAAAGATACCCACGTAATGAAGTGCTTCCCATATTCGGACTCAAACCTTCCACGTCTTACAGCTACAAGAGCCTGGGCACTGTCAACGTTTTGGCAAACAGATCGCAGGATCTGTTTCTTAATGAGTACGTCATCAAGCAGAAATTAACCTGCAACCCTATTAAACAGATGAGCATTGTTAAACCTGGGAAGGCTGCAGTGGATACCTGGGATCCGGCATTGTGTAAGCCATTGTGAAGACAATTTTTCTATGTGCATTTAAATAAGGTCTCAGCCTCCTGAACTAGCCAGCCCGAGGAAAGCTGCAAGGTCGCCCCCCAGGTAATTTTGGCTGCTTCGTCAGGAGCACGGCTCCTTGCGCCAACAGGTATCCAGCAGCATGTGATGAATGGCCCACGCTCTCCAGGAGCTTCCTTCTTCCCCCTCCACCTCTCCCCTGCCATTCCGTGTACAGGACCAATCTCTGAACTGCAGCCATTCAGAAATGGAGTTTGAACTCAGAAGCTCCCACGTCCCCTCAGCAGGCCCACGGGTGGGCAGGTATATCCCCGGCAGCAAGCGGCCAGCAGCCGGAAGAGGAGGGACTCGCTCCCCCGGTGCTGCTCTCCATCACCATCACTGTCAGCTAGGTGACGGATGGCAGGTGTGGCAGCAGCCAGCTCCGGCCGGGCTGCGTGGAGACGGGCGCTGCTGGTACCGCTGTCACCCGCCGGCAGCCGGTGCCAGCTGAGCCTCCCAGCTGCCAGTCGCTGCCACGCAAGGCGTAAAACATACACTCTGAACAATCACAGTAGCAGAGCCGAGCTTATAGTCTGCATTATTAATTAGTTTAATGATGCTCAGCCCTATTAGAAAGCACAAGATAATTGTATTTAATTTGTGTACGTTTTAATTATGGACCAGGCAGTGCCAACGTATCATCTTTTCTGTTCTGCTCTGTAACTGTGTTTGTATTAATTTGCATCTGAAACAGGAGGAGCTGCTAAAGCCCACTGGGAATGGAGTCCCTTTTAGTTTTTAAACAGTGTCATCTTTCACATCGTGGTGCTACGCGAGACCTCTGCCTGCTGATAACGGTGTCACCTTTTCCTGTAGCCACAAATTAAAAGCAGGTTTACGACCACATGCTACTAGACCCTCCAGGGCCCCAGAGGAGGCAGCCAGAGAACAATTCATTCACTCATCTCTCCCCTTATCCATGATGGAAGTAGAAACAATTGCATCATTTAATTTACTGTTGCAACGAGGATATGGCTCATTGGCCCCTCGTTGTTTTGAAGATGGATTTAATTAACCTCCTATGAATCTTGCCAATAAGCGTGGCAGCATCAGTATGGAACGGAGGATGTCAAAAAATCAGCTGCGGGGACAGGTAATCAGTATTTCTCAAGGTAGCTCTGCTGAGAGGACTGAAGACCAGAGTTTTGGCCCCAGCAGAAAGCTAAGGAACACATGGAGTTAATACACTACTGACTTACCTCTGGGAACCCGAGCTCAAGGTTTGAGTTAAGACTACTGAGAAAAAGAGAGGTAATTGAATAATTCCTAATAGCCACATATATCTTTAATGCAGAAGCCATTTGCAATCACTGGAAAATAAATAATTGCAATTAACTACACTGTTAAGTAAATATACAGTCCCTTGGGGAAGCAATCTGCATGCTTTTATAAGTCTGGCTACAATATGAAACTCATCACAATGTCTATGAGAGTAATTTATAATGAACATTTAGCAGGTGCCTCAGATGGGTTCCTGCAATTTACATTCATTAATAAAACTGTCCTTATTAGACCTGAAGTTTTATGCATTTTAATTTAATAAATCTTTATTACATTTTCATTTTACACAGGATTTTGTTTCCAACATTTCCTAGAATGAGTTTAGCTTGTGAAGAAAGTTAAAATCTTTATGAGACGAAGTTATTTACAGAGAGCTATTTGAGAAGATAAAACCAATCCAGGATCTTACACACATTTCTAACTGGAATGAACACATGTTCTGAAGCTTGTAAGCTATTAAGAATAGTTTATTCCATGATATGCAGGTTTATCTCAGAAATAAAGCAATGTCATTTTTCTTCTATAAGGATGGCTTACTATCACTTTACTGAAGGAAGAAGGGAATGCTATTACAGTTTTAAACTACCAGCCACTATAGAGCAAAAGAACACGTTAATTGAAGAACGCGAGAAAGAAAGAACAATTCCTTTCATACGTGTAAAAAAGAGCTCTTTTGCGTGATCTGTAGCACTATATTAGAAGGTTTCCTTCCTAACTATTTAAAGATCTACTAGGACATAACGAGGTTTCAATAGTCCTGGTTCAGTCCACATTTAGTCAAGCTTTAATTAATTTGCTACTTCTCTAAGAAGGGTCCTGCTTGTGGTAGCATTTGCATACCTGTGCCTTTTTATTTTGTCCTGCTGCAAAAGCTATAGGAAGAGGGTCTGTTCTTTTCTCACTTACCACAATTAACTATTCTTCAATGCAACAATCAGCCAAAAGACGTATACCTCATCTCAGAAATTTCTAAAGAGTTTGTGGTTTTTCTGTGTCTGTGAGTCAGATTCTGAGTGGCTTAGGGGCATAATTGCAATGTTAAAACATTGTGTGCGAAATGGCACTTTTGTTGATCTAAAAAGACGTGTTAATCAGGTGCAGTTCTTGCAGAAGAAGAAAGACAGCAGATTAGACTTACAAACATTGATACAAGTCTAGAGTAGTTAGAAATAAGTTTCTTAGCTGTTGACAGTTTTCATTGCGTCAGTATTTCCAACCCTTCAACAACTCATGACTACAGAGCAATAAGGTTGAGATCAGCCTCAAAACACGTACAAATCACCTGGAAATGTCTATTTACTGCTATGTGTATATTCAGTATCTACTCTGGCATCACACAATAGACTATGAAATGTGTACAAGATGTGAGTTCCACCTCTTTCAGATTTTTTGTCTCTAAGGAGAATAAAATAATCTAATTATATGCCCAAACAGAATCACAGGGGTTGGAAGGGACCTCTGGAGATCATCTAGTCCCTCAAAAGAAAGATGTTTCTGTGCTCTAATCACCTTTGTAGCCCTCTGCTGTACCCTCTCCAGCAGTTCCCTGTCCTTCTTGAACTGGGGAGCCCAGCACTGGACACAGTACTCCAGGTACGGCCTCAGCAGGGCAGAGTAGAGGGGGAGGATAACCGCCTGCGACCTGCTTGCCACACACCTTTTGATGCACCCTGGGATGCCATTGGCCTTCTTGGCCACAAGGGCACATTGCTGGCTCATGGTCATCCTGTTGTCCACCAGGACTCCCTTTCCACAGAGCTGCTTTCCAGCAGGTCAGCCCCTAACCTGTACTGGTGCAGGGGGTTATTCCTTCCCAAGTGCAGGACCCTACACTCGCCCCTGTTGAACTTCATGAGGTTTCTCTGTGCCCAACTCTCCAGCCTGTCCAGGTCACGCTGAATGGCAGCACAGCCTGCCGGTGTGTCAGCCACCCCTCCCGGTTTTGTGTCATCAGCAAACCTGCTGATGGTACACTCTATCCCTTCATCCGGGTCATTGATGAAGATGTTGAACAGGACTGGACCCAGTACTGACCCCTGGGGAACACCACTTGTCACAGACCTCCAGGTAGACTCTGTGCCACTAATCACAACCCTCTGAGCTGTGTCTGCCAGCCAGTTTTCAATCCACCCCACTGTCCATTCATCCAACCCACACTTCCTAAGCTTGCCTATGAGGATGCTGTGGGAGACGGTGTCAAAAGCCTTGCTGAAGTCAAGGTAGACAACATCCACTGCCCTCCCCTCATCTATCCATCCAGTCACGCCATCGTAGAAGGCTCTCAGATTAGTCAGATGTGACTTCCCCTTGGTGAATCCATGTCAGCTACTTCTGATAACCTTCTTTTCCTCCAGATGCTTTGAGATGACGCCCAGAACGAGCCGTTTCATCATCTTTCTAGGGATGGAGGTGAGGCTGACTGGCCTGTAGTTTCCCAGGTCTTCCTTCTTGCCCTTTTTGAAGACTGAAACACCAAAGACTGGTACACAGATGTTCAACTTACTCTTCATAATCCTAACTATTAGTAATGTCACATCAGCAATTCTTGACCACATTCTTTCTCATACTCTTATCATTTAGAAAAAGATTACTTTTCCATATACTTTTTCCTTCTTGTTTTAAGACCTAATTTCAGTATTTCTTAAATAAAAACTGGAGAAGAGAAAAGCTGTAGACATTTCTGTTCTTCACATCCCAACCAGCAAATGAAGAGATGGGGTGGAGATGTGGGACTGGGCACAGAACTTTTAGAGGGATGGAGAGAAAGGGAACCAGTCAGCTAGAGAGAAGACTGGGAGAACACACCCACAGGCAAGACAGATGTCTTAAAGAGGAACAAAAGGTATTTTTCCATGGCCCCAAAGGCAGAAACCAGATACCAATTCAGGACTGCGATAAGACAGCACCCAGGCACACAGTGATGGTTGAGAGCTGAGATAGGGAATCCTTATCCAGGCAGTTAACCCAACATACAGACATTTGCAGGCTCCTGCCCTTACTAATTGTGAGTTCGCTGCCACAGCTGATCCAGCTGCTGCAAAGATTCCTTCCTTCTTCAACTACTGCCACTCCATGTCATTTCTCAAGCCTGTCATGCACTGAGGTGCTTGGGATGTCATCTGTTCACCTTCTTTCTTAAAACATACTTCTGCTTTCTGTTAGCAATTGCCCATTTCTTGTTTGACCCAAGACTTCTGCAATTTCAGCACCAAGTCGCTATGCAGTTATTAATTTTCTCATTCTGCTCCATGCGCAGAAGAAGAAATCAGAATTAAAGCAGTGAAAAGAAAGACTGCCATCTTTTTCATATTTTGAGGTTAAGGATTTTTCTTGATAAAGGAGCTTCTGCATGCCATAAAATGGTTTTACTGATGCCCAGCACCAGATAGCTGTGATGTCAATTACATACTTAAGATTTTTTTCCTTTTACCAGTGAGAAAGGATCCAACTGAAAAGTTTTCCGCAGTCTCAGCTGTTCATATAAACCAGATGTGCAGCTACTAAAATGTGTAGGTTGATACCTTGCTATTCAGAAATTATTTGGTACGTGAACAGCATGCTGGGCTGCAATAGGGCCTGCCGGCAGGTCGAGGGAGGTGATCCTTCCCCTCTACTCACCACTGGCGAGGCCACAGCTGGAGTACGGTGCCCGATTCTGGGCTACCCTGTACAAGAGTGATCTGGACACTGCGGAGAGAGTCCAATGAAGGGCCACAAAGACGATGAAGGGACTGGAGCATCTCTCATATGAGGAAGGGCTGAGAGAGCTGGGACTGTTTAGCCTGGAGGAGGCTCTGGGGCATCTTATTCATGTATATAAGCACCTGATGAGAGGGAATGAAGACAGAGCCAGGTTCTTTTCAGTGGTGTCCAGTGACAGGGCAAGAGGCAATAGGCACAAATGGAAATGCAGGAGGTTCCCTCTGAACATGAGAAAACACTCTTCTACTCTGAGGATGTCCAAGCACTGGCACTGGCTGCCCAGAGAGGTTGTGGAGTCTCCAGATTTAGGGATATTCTAAACTGGACATGGTCCAGTGCAACCTGATCTAGGGGACCCTGCTTGAGCAGGGAGTTGGACTACATCTCAAGAGGCTCCTTCCAAACTAAATGACCTATATTCCATGACTAGGTCTGTTTAACGATCCGGTCTGTTTGAAGATACAAGTAAGGTATGAACCAGTACTAGCAGACAGGTTCATACTCCAGTTAGAAGAGTAAACCCAACTTAGTTATTTCCAACCGTAATTCAAGACCCATGAACTTGAAAGAGCACGTGTCCTAAGCACAGGTTTCCAATACATATTCTTTCCTGTTTCTGAAAGTGCCTTCTAGTTCCCCTGCTACAGATTTGAAACACCAGCTATTTTGTAAATACTGCGGCCAACACAGTCCCTGTGTAATCTTTGTGATCATTACTGTTATATTTTTTTAGCAGTGTTTCTCTGCAAGTGCATTACTATGCTGAAATGGTTTCAAAGAACACAATTTGCATAATCCCACTTTAAACATTTTCCAATTTAATAATTTTCCAATTGTAACCACATTTTCTGCCATACTAAAAGGAAGGATATTTGTGGTCACAAAAGCCCAAATCACCAGATTATTTCTAAATATTGAAATAGATTATAAGGGAACAAACATGAAATCTGTAGCTATGGAAATTATAAAATGCTTAAAATAGTAAGTATCAATATGATACGGATTTACTAAAAAAGTTTCTAAATTTTTGTTTTAATTTATGAAATTGCTGAGGAAAATATATAGTCATAACTAGAAGAAATGTCACATATGACGTTTGCTTTCTGCAGATACTCTTAAAATAAACTGTTAAAGAGTACAATAGTCCAAAGATATAGAACATGATTTAAAAATACTTTAGTGCTTCAGATGCTGTGTTATGCTGTCTAGAACTACTGTCATAGAGTAGATGGTTCATTTATCCTGTGCTGAGGAATTCATCAGGACCCAGAAGAGCTTACCACTTGGCTACGAATTAAACGGATGCAGCTGAGATCTTAAATGTATATGTATAGATATCTGCACGTCATCCCTGTCTAGCAAAGACAACAATGTCTAGTTTGGTTTTGGACAGGGACGCAGAACTGCATATGGCCACAACTATATATATACACTTCTTTATCCTACAACAGTATTTTTAATACAATTAAGCATTACTAATTTCTCCTCACTTGTCAAAGCAAAAAAAGTCAGAATTTTTAAAAAATAAATGACTGCTGGTTTTATAACAAGAAGAATGTTCAATTCTTACACGCACTTTTCCTGATGTATTCAAAGCATCTTCTGCAGATAATACTTAGTTGAAAAAACCACACACACACACACACACATTTGTTGGCTGCAGTTTGCAAAGATCCCAGTTACTGCACAAAACATAGGACTCCATAATGAAACGATTTCAACTTAAAATATTTCTTCAGATTTGAGTAAGATGTAAATCAATTACTTAGCTGCACCAGATTCTTTTTGAACAAAAGTTATTTGTTTGAAAGAGCGAGCGAGCTGTCTTACAGGAGGAGGTCCATGCTTTGTGGACGAACACATCCCAGCAGTAACAGGGAGCGCTCCTTGAACTTCTGCTGGCACAAGCACACTGGATAAAAAGATATGATGCCACCACTGCCTTTTTCAAAATGAAGACCATATTGTGCCAAGACTGTACGATCAAATGAAAATTATGTGATTCATTGTAGCACCAGCAATACGGTAGGAGCTAAAAAGTCATGCTAGAATGAAGATTTCCTATTTTACTAGATAATATAAAGTCAAATGGTCAGAGGTGGCAGAGATGCCCAATGCAGGTGAATGATGGAGCCAGATATGCAACTTCTTTATGAGTAGTTATTACCTTTTAAAAAACATTTAATCAGCAATTCCAGTTACAGCTTATCAAATGTCTGCTTGGCAGAAGCCTAGAAAGGAAATACCGTGGTTGAATGTAACCCATTAAGTAGACCGGGTAGGTGTACCAGCATGAATTCCTGGTTCTAAGACGAGGACTTTGCTTCTCATTCTGCAGACAGAGCTTGAAACCTTTTCGTAGGCCAAAATGACTGGTATCTCGAAACAGTATTTCTGTTGCTACCTTTATAAAGGTTCATATATGATACGCTTTACCGCTCTCCAGCTTACCAAGTTACTATCGACTGTAACAAAATGTCCTTTAGTAAGGGAAAAATGAAAACTGTTTTTGCCGGATACAAGTGAAAGTTACGGTTTACCTTGAGCAAATGGATTTTGTGATTAGTATGACTTTCTCCTAAAGACCTATGGTTTGCACACTGAGCTTTATATTCCTGAGTTGCAAGAGGAGCACACAATTAGCCTCCTTCTTTTCTTAGAAGTACAAGGAACTTTTAAGAGACTTTTGAATCAGCAGTCTCAGCCAGAAACAGATTTTTATTCCAAAAAAGTCAAAATAAGCCTAGTTTATTAAGCCTGATTGTACCTGTTGCTAAGATGGACAAATAGTATTAGGAGGGTTTATAGGTAAGAGTTTCAGTGGATAACTTATTTTTTAAAAAATATAAAAAGACAGTAATTCTCAAAGTTTAATATAGTGTTACTATGGCCAGTTGACAGCAAAAATACTCTTCCTTGGTCTAGACCCACCTAACACTTGAATGGTGTTTTAAATAAAGCAAGATTGGTAAACTGCCTCACCGAGATAGAAGGAACAGAAGAACTATTTCTGCCGATGGGTGAAGCCGTGCGCTGCGGTGCTCTGCACTGGTGCAGGCAAACCGTGGGAGGAGGCAGCTCCTGGCTGAGGCACCGCATCGACCACCGAGGTCCAGCAAGGCGCTTGGGCAAACCAGAGAGGGAACTCTCTCTTTTTTCTTTAAACATCTGCTCTAACAATTGAACGGGAAAGGGCACCTCTGCATGTTAAAGACACAAAATGACAGCCCATGTGGGACGCTGGTGCGTAGGCAGCCCTACAAGTTTACTGATGGGGGTCACGACCCTCTCACTTGCACTTCCATGGATCCATGTGAATGAGGAGGCAAGGAGAGCTTTACTGGACCGATTCTGCTTCCACATTTACACTAGCAAGTGTTTGCAGAATTTACAGAAAATATTAGATGCTAATAAGTTGTTTTAATTAAAAAAAATTAAATATATATATATATATAGTGGTACAAGTGGAGATGAGAATGGCCATGGACCCATCACAGCGTGAAACCCACAGCAGGTGACAAGCTGCTTGCTCTCAGGGACTGACAGAAGAGAATTAACTTACTTCCTTCCACGCATTCACTCACAGTAACTTCATTTCTTTAATTTCTCAAACAAAAAGAACTTGTCCTCCTCAGTTCTTTGGAATAAACTCCCTCATTTATCCTTCCTCAAAATTGAGTTCCCTTCTTACCCTTAACGTGCTTCAGAGATTTTAGTATCCTAGTTTCATTAAGTTTACAGCCAAGCAGTCTTGTTTAAGTTCAGAACCTCCAAGCATTTATCCTATTACCTTTTCTGAAGAACCAAAACACTAACTCATAATAATTCTTAAATTTCTGGAATATTCTTCAACTTCAGACTACAGTATACCTCATTGCTACTGCAGATTTCTTGAAAGACATGTCATCAAATCTGCTTTCAATTCAATTTTAGAAGATAATTTTCCAGAAATAGGAAAACTTCGTTTGTCACACACACTACTATAAATTTGCAATGTACATCTGATAACTGCAAAGATTACAGTGGCTATCTGTCTCATCTTTAAAACACAGGGACAGCAGAATTTCTGGAAAAATTATAGGAGAACCATCTTCTACACAAAGAAACACCACAAATTCATGTTTCTATGAAATGTTGTGACAATACCTGTACTAGAGACATTGCAGAGAAGCTGATGCATACTAGAATTCATAGTCAAATTAATATAAAAGCTTATAGTAATTTTGTTTATGTTGTAAACACTTCCATAACATGCTGGGAATAGATGTGCTAGAAGATACCTGGAAGCAGTGGGCAAATAATTAGAATGCTGTACCAACCAAAAAATCTAGCATTTTAAAAAAATTCAGTAGGAAATTCAGCAGCAAAATACTCGGCCAACTTCGCATATGTGGGATTACCTGAATTTAGCTGACCACCAGGAAAATATTAAGGTCTCAGAGCATACCTTAAAGTGATCAAAACCTGAGGAAATGTAAACCTTTCTTTTGCCTTACTAAATACATTTCCTACTTACAAGGTTTATTTTTGGAAACATGTCTGGCATGAAGGATGTTGACCTGAAGATGTTGAGCACTAAATGAATGCAATGCCAGCAGATGTATCAAAAGCAGCAGCACAAAAGCGGAATTTGCTGGCCTGAACGGGTCTACCACAGATCTTCAAATAGGTGCTGCCTTCTAAGGGGCTAGACTGCTAACAGAAGATTTTTCTGGATGTTTTACAATAACAAAGTAGTGGCGTTTATCTCCCTTACGGAGAGGGACTGGCCTCAGCTCAGCTACGCAGACCCAGGGGATGTGCCAGGATCAGGCCCCCGATGATACCACCACAGCAGACCAGGGACTAACTCAGCAAACGCATTAGGACGATCCACTCGGGCTACCTCAGCAACAGCAGTGGCTGTTACAAATTTGCTGGTGCTGCAGCCAGAGGCATATTGCTCAGGATGAAAGGCATCTCCCACTGCAGTCGGGTAGGTGTTCACAAGCGGAACGCAGCAGACAGACCAGAGCATTCCCCGTTTCTTGCCATGCAGCTCCCCGTCTGCACCCACCCGAGAAAACTGGACAGAAAACCCTCCGAGTAATTTAAAACGCACATTGACAGGAGCAAGTAAAGCCAGAGTGTTAGACCCAGAACAGGGTCCCCTAGAACGTGCCCTGAGCTCGGCCAGCCCAGGACCCTCTGCAGTCCTGCATCCCTGTGCCGGCAGCCCGGGCAAGCACCGCTGGGGCAGCTGTCATTAACGGGGTAATGAGCAAAAACCTGCACCTACAGCACCTGAACTGTGGCAAACCAGATACAAGTTGAGAAACCACTGTATCGAACCATTGATTAGGTGTGCGGATAATGAAGTAACGAGGCGATGTTTATTCTTCAGCCTGTTGATGCAGGGAGCCAGAGCGGTGATTTGCCAGGGATTCAGCTACGAGACAAACTTCTGAGGCTTATTACTACAGCAAGACCGAACCTTTATAATCAACACTTCGTAGCATTTACACTTCTGTATGTTTATTTTCAGGTCAAGAGTGGCTGGGGGCTTTAGCCTGTCCCAAGGAGAGGGTGACATTGAGCACACCACACGAGATCTCAAAGCCAAAGTCAAGCTGGGCCATCACTGGCCACGACCTGGCAAAGAGATGCCGATGTCCTCAATGCCTGGCACACACCCAGGCACACAAATGTCTGAGACTTCAGGAAAAAAACTTGTGGTTCCAGGTCCTCTCATGCTCCCTGTATTTTGAATCACACATCGGCTCAAGAAAACTAGACTAAAATGGAACCTTATCATTGGCCCTTTCCAGGCTGAGGACAACTTTAAAATGCTTTAAATGGACGAGCTGTAGGTATTTCTCTGAACATCATCATGACAAGCTCCAAATTATGCTCAAACTATAATTCAAATCTACTATAAAACAACTGTACTTGCTATGCTTGTTATGCTACAGACGCCCTATTTCTTTCTTGCCAGTTTATCCCTCCGGACAACACACTTGTTAATGCACACATGGATCTCAGAATTGCCAGAAGCCTTTACCTGTTTTATTGATCCCCCCCTGGATTACTCCAACAACAGTAAAGCAGATTTTCCTAGCGAGGAAATCAATATGGCTTTAGATTAAGGTTCCCATAAAATGTTTAATAAACTATATATTAATGATTTATTGTCTATTAATTATGAATTAATAAGCACAACATTTTTGGCATCTGATTTACCACACTGCACTTCAGTGTCTGGACTCCACATTTGGAACAGCTCTCAGATTCTCCCTTTCAATGGCTTAATTAAGAAATCCTTTCAAAATACACTTTATTCTTTGTGTTTGGTATAAGCACAGTCTACATTTCCACAACACGTGTATTGCTCATAGCGTGTTAGTGTCCAAGCGTTTAGCACATTGTGGTCTCAAGAGGGAATTCAAAAGGTCAGCAAGAAAAGCAGAGATAAATTTAGTACATACAAAGATGACAGGTCAATGGATTAACCCTTAAAATTCCTAGTATTAACTACACTGCTGAATAGCTGAAAGAATGGTTAATAGCAGTTTGCACAGGCACACGTTTAAAATGCCAGAAGGGACCAGGATATTTTTTGGAGTGTGAGGTTCCCACATGAGCGCAGGCCAACACTTCGGCTGGCGCTGAGCGTTCGAGGAGCAACCGCCTTTGGCCGCGTTTGTTCCTGTTCTGCCACTGCCATCTGTGCACGGCCTTGGTCAAGGTGCTCTGCCCTCTGCCAGCTTTGGGAAATGGCACGGCTGAGAAACACCATTTATAAACTAGTTTGTGAAGTGATCTGCGATTGGCTCTTCTGTATCTTACGCACAGTCAAACCATTACGTCCTATCTCAAATAATTCCTGCCAGAGGTGGCCTGTAACTCTGCCCTTCCAAATAACACTTTAGACGCTGATCTGTCTCCTAGGAGCCTGGACTGTATCGTCAAAACAGAGTGCTATATGCTTACTATTGATTCATTCACGACTGTTCTGGTGTTAAGATGCTGTCATAGACACGCTGCCTGTACTATCACTTCTTTGTAGTAAACTGCATGAGACAGCCATTTCTTAAATCTTTTGGATCTTCTGACATACCGGTTTATAAACTGTACCAAACCAAACTTAATAAGACTTTAACCGTGCATACGTAAATTACAAGTGGAAGTTTCTAGATCAACTTTAATTATGTTTAATTAATGTTGCAAAGTAGCTGGGTGAAGTTCTGGTTAATGGGGTATGCTACTTCTCAAAAAAAGCAACAGAAAATACGTATTATTCTAACGCTTTTTACACTCACACATGCATGCACCTTATCTAGGGAGTATGGGTAAATGAATTTGATTCATCTTCAAATTACACCTTGTGTGCTCATACGCAACAACATTAATTGACACCGGTAAAGCATTCACAAGATGAACGTAGTACTGCGTCAGGACTAAGAATCACCTGTACTCTTACTGCCTGTTGTGCAGTTCACTCAGTGTGCATCAACTACGCTTAGTCACGTTATTTTGTTAGAAGTGGATCGCTTTGAAACTCACAGATATAAATGTAGGAATCTTAATCTATTGGTAATAAAGAAAGCATTCTCTGCAGTTTCAATCCTGCAGACTGCGAGGCAGTTAGTAAGTTAGGAAAAACTCATAGCGCCCTCCATCAATAGCAGGTGTAGGAGATAATTCTGCTGCAGCATGATTGATAGAGGTGTTCTCAGATAGGAGCGTTCTCAATAATACTGTCGCACCACTAGTGAATAAAAACCAAACAGGCATAATATTTCAAAAACAAGTAATCTATAAACATTGATGATAACTATGGTAACTGCAGTGTAGCAGAGCAGGATTCAGTCCTTAACATACGCAGTATGAAGCTGCATATTCTGAATCGGTGACTTGAGTTTCATTTCAATTATACTTTAAGTTTGTTGGTTAAATGATTGCAACGTATAAAGGATTCCAAGGAAGTTATTAGCTACATATGCAGTGCTGCAATGTCAAACTCCTGTTTTTCAACAGATGAAGGACCAATCATCACGTAAGGAAGGAGAACTGCACCGCACCTGTATGAGGGGTAGTCAGCCTCCGACACCCAGGCCACTCACTTCCCGCTCCTTGATAAAAGCTTTCGGTTTAGAAGGTACAGGCCTATTGTCAAAGACACCAAAAAGACACTACAGTATTTGTCCGAATTAAAGTGGGAAAACCGAGAGGTTAAATTGGATTTCAACCTGGATATTATTTCTGACTCCATGGTATCTGGAGCTGAGCTTTAGCAGTGAAGTCAATGTAATCTCAACTCATGATGAGAAAGGCTTACTGCATTCTTTTTGGGTTCACACAAATCTTCCAGTCACCCTTCCACGCTGAGATGCTACTGTCACAAAGGTTTGCACAAATGTCTGCTTGTACTTTCAAAGTGTGGAGTTCTACCGCAGACGTTTAGGAAATGTCTGTCTCCCACGGAGCAGAAATATGAACCAGCACTTATCTCCACTTGCAGTAAAGATTGCGAGATTCACTGTGAGCTACAAATGTATGGCAAAAGTCGCAAACATACAACAGAGATGTGGCATCCAGTGCTGGAACCCGAAGAGATTTCAAACAAGGAATCTGCATGCCTGCCAAAGGAAGAGACTCCTGCACGCATTGTGAAGACTCCAGGTCTCATCTTAGATGGGTACCCACATTTTCTCCCTTCTATACCCAGGACCACGAACAGGTGGCACGGACTCTGCAGCCCACTGGTGTCACAGCTGATATTCACTTTACACACTGCTACTGAGAAGAAATGCGCTATGTCAGCTATGTGCTTCTTAATTGCTTCAGCAGATTCACAACGGTGATTTTCAGTTACCTGTCAGATGTTCCTGTTAAAAGTATTCCTAGCCAAGTCTGATGTCAATATTAAGATTAGTTTGTTAAGTCACTTCTAGCTTTTCCACAGGAAAAAATATTTGAGAAATAAAAGCTGGTAGGGTCTACAACAGAAGAAAAATAAAAGTCCTACCTCTACTACTGCTTTGGCATCCAGTCTAAAGTTGAAATCTCCAAAGACAAAATACGAAACTTTCTCAAACCGCTGATCTATAATTCTGGAAAACAAAACAAAACAAAACAAACCTGTCATTCAGCTTTATGTATATGCGAGGATGCACAAATACACATATCATATCTTCTAAGCACAATCTCAGAAATAATTATTGGAATGATCAAAACTACCAGTTTATACCGGAAGAATATATTAACTATGTTTTTGGGCTGATTTTCTTTATTTAGGCAATTCTATCTCCAACCCCATTAAATAATGTCAGGCTGAAAGTGCAATCTGGAGGAAAGGAAGTTTGCAGCAGTTGGTACAAATAATGCAGAACGGGCACTTGGGCATCACGGAAATCTCGAGGGCATCACGGAGGTACTCCACACCTTTGAAAGTTTAAGTATATGGCTTTGGGCTGGGCACCTAAGAATTAGGAACCCCAAATTGGTGGTGAGTTCAGAATACATCTACCTTTGAGTTTACGTATCTGTAAGATTGTCATCATAATGTTTTCCAGCATTTATTGGTACGCTAAGAACTAGATGAAAAGTGACATGTTAGGGCTAAGCATTAATCATCACAGCGGACAGAGACTGATCTACAAGGCTTTTCCTGGCTGAGTTATAGTTCTGTGAGACAGTTCTCTTTTTTGGTCAAAGCAGATTTTTACTGAGGTTGTAGCTAACACCTAAAAGGTGATCTTTCCAGATGTGGAGTAAAGATTGACTTTTTTCTCAAGCCTTTGCTCAGTACTAAACAGGGAGATAAGGCATTGCTGTTCATCTTTCAAATCTTGTATTATTATAAATTGTTATTATATTATTAGCTTATCTATTATTAACAACTGCCTGGTACTCCTAACAATGTGCAATTTTACATGCTTCCAGAGATCTTGGCATTTGGAAATCCACTGATTCACGCTTCATTTCAAAACAGGAATCAATACAATTAATTTCCTATTAGTAGCTGAGGAAGGTATGAAATACCCGAAATGCGACTGCTACAGCTACAAAGAATATACACAGACAAAACACATAAAAAACTGCAATGGTATATGGGATGTACAATATATAAGAAATAAGGCAGAAATGCAAGGCAATACACTGTGTACGTTCTGGGAACATATAAATATGTGTTACAATGCCAGAAACCCCAACTGAGCCAGAGGCAGGGACCCACCTAGACAGGTAAGGGATTATACGGTAATGTGCGGTACCAGGCTTCCTGGAAGAATACTGCCCAGCAAGGAGGCATTCATTTCAAATGGCTTTACAAGTTTTAATACATTACACCCATTTAGACTTTTCAAAGCTATAAAGAAAGATATGACATTGGATTTACAGCGAGATACTGCTTCTCCTCTTAAAAACATCTCACATTTTTAGGCAACAGTAAGCTATTATGTAAGGAATATTATTCTATTGAAAAATTAATGTGCATTGGACCTAAGGTAATGATCATTTGAAGCAAAATCTCTCGCAAAGACTTGTCCTTTTCTGGTGTGAAAATCTCCAAATCCTCCATTCAGCTGACAAATTATTGCAGGCACTGTTAATAAATACTGTCTACTGTCAGCTCCCAGCAAGCACTGAGAAAAACCTGTCACTCTTGACCTGTACATAACATTAGTTTGATTGGTGCCCTCATGGCACATTAAAGGAAAATGAGAACTTAAAAGTTAAACCATTTACATTACCACAATTTGCTAACACTATCATTGCAAAATCTGATATGCAACTTATACATAAGAAAAACTGATTTTGCTTTGGCAACTTTCCTGATTCATATCTTAGTTTTGGCTTTGCTCACTGCCATTTACTGCTGACAAAGAAATGACAGATATTGCAGGAATGACATCAAGGTCTAGAGAAGGCCTCTTAAAACAAATTGATATTATGAGAATGATGCCCGTGATTGTATTATGCAAAGATGGATTTTCCAAATAAACAGACTATTCCAAAAATAGCCAGTTAAAATGTCTCCTGATGAACAAAACAGCTGATTAGTCTGTTTCTGATCAATTAATTAAAATTCAGTCATTTCATAGTCTTACACATTACCTGATTTAAACATGATTTGCATACAAATCAATGCCAGCTTTAAAACTCGTAATTTTCACCAGTTGTTCCCCTTGTAGCTTGTCTTGTTGGACATTTTAGAAAGAGTGTCTCATGGCAGACTGAAGTAAAATAGTCCAAATATTACCTCTTAAGAATGATGCTTTAGGCGGCTTCTGACAATTTAGGTGTACAGTAAAATTACAAACAGTGGTACAGCAAGGAATATACACATTTATGTACTTATTAAATGATCTGGGATACCTAACAATAAAATATGCTTCAATGACTCAACTTAATACATGTATGTAACCTACTGTCCTTGCCATTGGAACTTATTTTTAGTTCAAGAGTTCCCAAACCTTAGAATTATTTCAGCAATTTGGTACTCTGATAGCTCTGTTCTGAAATACTCGCCGGTGCCTACAATTGCACTGAATCAATGGCACAAGAACTAATCTTCCTGATTGCCCTTTCTGAATCAGACTCCAAGTTAGCGAAGGCGATGGCAATAGAGTACAGCGATATTTCCTGCCCCAGGAACATGCAGGAAAACCATCCTGCACTGGGGGGACTGGAGCACTGCAGAACACCGTGAGCCGCCCGGACCAAGGACACACAGTGAAGGTGTTAGGACTGGAGCGAGAGCTAAACAAACGTGTTCCATTCCTCTCGTTTCTGCGTTCTAAGCCACACATACATACAGTTCATCATGTGTACAAGTAAATGAGAAGTCAGAAGAAAATTTTTTTTTTTTTAAGAACAAGTGCTTGCAAATGAACTAGGAAGGCTTCAAAATCTGCATTATTCTACTTTGCTATTTGGTTCTATAACAATGCCCTTCCTTTAACCATGAATCAAATAATCCTTTGAAAATGTTGCCATGAATCAGTCAACAGAGTGATAAATTTGAATCATATAAAAAGAAAGCAGCCAACCTGTCACCAGCATTAATCTTACGTTTTTAGTGGGAGGATCTAGTGCCACTTCCTTTAACTTGTACTTGCCGACTACCAGATTATCCTGAACGGCTTCAACATACTTTAAGGCTCTTTCCTGTACGATTCTTCTAAATAGCTTGTGACAAAATAGGTGACTCAGGTAAAAGTTTCATGACTGTAGAGAAGCTACAAATATTTCACTTCCACAACTTTATATGCAAGAGCAACCAAAACATCATCAATGCCTTAGCTGGCAGTGCTGCTCGTTGTGACCTCTGCAGGGCCACCAAGAGCTGATGGGCAATCAGGATGTATCCAATGCATGAATGCAAATGAAATGGAAAACTTTTAAAACAGATTACAGTCCTTCCTTTCCAGAAAGAGAAGTCTTCCCTTTGAAAAGGTTGGAAGAACATGCTCGCTCTTCTAATCCTTTGTTCTTGCTCCAGAAGGTACCGCTTATGAGAAAAGAGTTTATTTGCACTTAGAACGTACCAAGGAAACATCTTTTACTTCTGCGCATTTTGGAAATAAAAATAATAAATTCAATATGGCAATAAGGACCACCAGAAAAAAATGCACACTTATGACTGGGTTTATTGATGACAGTGTTAAACCTTAAAGGACACAAATATAAATGACAGATGATTTCTCTTCTACGAGTTCCACAAACACAGAATTGCTAATAGCATAAGAAGTGCTTGATAACAGTATTAGATTCTTCACACTTGGAACACATTACCTTAATTATTTTGCCAGTTTCAAACTAATTCTACATTTTTAACTGATGGCTCTACACTGAAAGTCTTCTAGACCGGTTGGGTTATTCTCTATCTCTTTTCAAATTTTGCTGTATTTTGAGAAGAGGCAGGCCGCAAACAGTTTTTGAAATAGAGTTGAACAGCTTTTTAGACACGACAGGACAGTAAAAGAAGGAAAACACTCAAGCAACTGCAACTTTTAAGTAAAGTTTACAGTCAAAATTAGTCACATGCTTAAATGTTTTGATGAGTCAGATCTGTGGTTCACACTGCTTTTTAAGGAGTAAACTTCACTGATAACGGTGCAAATTAATGTTAAATTACTACAGCAATTTCATTGCTGCAAAATAAATACGTTTAATTCTTATTTTGGTCTAACAACTGCAGGTTGCCTCACACTGGAGATCAGCCACTGCTTTACAAACCCAGAGAGAAGTTACCGTGTCCGCACCGGCGATGTACTTGCTCTGCTGTGTCGGTAAGACTTCTAGGAAAACGCCCTCCCCTCCTCAGTGCTTTCTGGCACGGCAGTGCCCCGACACATTTTCCCAAACACCCGTGACAAAAACTGTCTGTTATTCTGGGTGCATCGGGAGAATTACGAGCAACCTGTGAGACCCTCTGAGCGATGACACCGAGCGGCTTTAGGGTGAGCCAGCCTGGCCCGCCCGCAACGAGAGCGTCGCCCAGCCCCGAGCCGGGGCCGGCCGGACTCGTGCGACCGGCAAACCGCAGGAGAAGTCACACAGATGCCGCAGGAGAAGCAAAGGCTCAGGGTTTGGTCTTGGAGACTGGGATACCTCAAATTACTTCGACGTAAAGCCAGAGCTCTCAGTCTGGATAGCAGTGTCAGCTAAACCGACTGTGAAGGGTAGCTTTTTTCAAAGCCATTGAGGAGATCTGGACGCCACATTCCTACCAAGAAGAGGTTCCTCTTCTCCTCGATACTACTGGAAATCTGCGTCTAGTTATTAATTTTAGTCTCTACACAGAACACCAAAGGGAATCGCATAGTGGAATCTTAAAATGAACAATTCTGTGTTATTGGAATCGCTGAAATTCTTTTGTTACTTACTTTATAGTGCTCATTAGAGTAGTTACAACTAAAGATACTTCATGAAATGCACCCTCTTTTATAAAAGCTATATGGTGTACTGTATACGCGCTTCAAAGCGCTGAAATTCAGCTAGAAAATAACAGGGCAAATCAGAAACATGACTGACTTTCCCTTCCTTTCATACTTATCCCTCTCCCATACTGTTGCAAGAAAGGAGAAGACAAGGAAGCGGCTAAATATCAGCAATTTGGTCATGGAGGAGAGCAGCTGAACATGATTCAGTGTGACAAGAGGCACTGTGATTTGGCTAAACCATTTCTCAGGGCACTTTGTAAGGAGGATCAGCAGCATTATTCCTTTAATAGCCATGTCTAATGCAATAGCCAGCTGGGTTTTGTCCCAGACCAAGGTATCAGCATCAGGTCAGAAGGTAACATTCTGTTTACATGATTATTTCCTAAAGCACTTATCTTCTCCTCGGTGTGAAAGTTGACTTTTCTGTTTGTAAGGAGGCCTAAAGAATTGAGGGAATGGGAAAAATTAGCTACACTGAGCTGGAGCTGAATGGCATTAAGTGGGAGGTCTGAGAAAGGCTGCTGCGGCGCTCAGCAGGACACCTTATTAGCCGCGTCATCGCAGTTCATTCAGGCAAGCCATACCAGTGTCACCAGCATTCCCGCACAAAGACAAAGTTCTTCACACAGTCTATAAACATGCCTCCCTGGCCAATTCATCCTAACTTGACACCGCTGAAAAGAGGGGCTTGAGCTTTTTTTTTTTTTTTTTTTTAAACACAACAATAACACAACAAAACAAAACAAAAAACTTGCAGCTCTGCCAAGCAGGCTGAATGGAAGAGAAGGAGGGACACTGTCACGTTTCTTGGGAAGAAACAATCCAGAGGTCAAGCCATATTTTATTCAGTGAGCAAATTTTTATAATAACTGAATGTGTTTAAGCTAAATACTCGCTAATATGAGCACTTCCATATTTCTCGTACAACTTCTGGGGTAAGATATTATCTTTCCACAATCTCTATGTTTGCACATTTTCCATGCAGAGGAGTTAGAGGTACAAAAGCTGCCTTTACAGAGAACACGTGACTGCCTATATAAAATGTCCTTTACTAAGTAAAGGAATACAAAAATCCCAACTAGCTAGGTGGAGAAGAGAGGACAGCTCAGTCTCGGTGCGCCAATCACTTCTCAGGTTAAACTGCTAATCCTTGTGTACCGCTGGCCTAAGCAGAACTTTGAACCACCGGTTCCGCTTTGATCTGAGAATACCAAAAGTAACGCTGGCCGGCATCTCTGCATGTGACGGTAAAACCTTGTCATGTTCCCGCTGGTCAGTGAAGTGTTCGGGAAACACCACGGAGACAGAGCCCGCAGGGCCGTTGGTGCTGTGCGGGAGCCAGGACCCGCCGCCCACGCCGGCGGGCAGCCACCACGCCGGAGGGTCACCCCCAGGCTGCCGGTGCCCCGCAGCCTCATAGGCGCCCCGCAGCCCGCGGGCAGCAGGGTTGCACCTCGCGGCCGCGCTTGCAAAGGGCATGCTCAACTGATGCTTTCTTGAATGGAGAGGATCTTACTCCAAAAGAGGAATGTTTAGGAAAAAAAAGGCAGAAAGCAACTTGACCATCCCATCGGTGGGAGCCAAGAGACCTGCACATAAGACGGTTATACACGTGTTCTTTTCCATAGACTATAATGCCAGAGGTAATAACAACTCCTGCAGTGACTTCTGGTGGAAAGCCAAGGAACGATGACAGTGAAACCTGTCTTCTACCACAGCCACGTTAAGGAAATGAAGATCAAGAAAACAGAAATACTAGGTTTTGGTTTATACAAAACCAGACAGAGGATTGCTGTTTGGCCTTTCAGATTTCTGCTGTTTCTATCTCATTACTTCTTCCTTTATAAGTTTCAGTCAAAGAGATGAGCTTGCACACCTGCACCTCAAGAACAGGCACATGGGGGATCTACCTCCAGCAGAGGTGTTAGAGAAAGCTCTGAAACAGGACCCTGTCATCTCTTCTGCGTACTGCTTGCCTTCTGCAGCACAGTCAGCGCTCAGCTCGCACCATTTTGCATTCTCAGATATACATTTAGAGACAAATTCCAGAAAAAAAACATCAATTCTGAATAACAGTTACCTGGTGACTGTCTAAGTGTGCCTCAAAAGACGTGATGCAAGTGCCTTCATTGGCATGCCTAAGGTGTTGTAGCACTGTCATTAAAAAGATAAAGTTTATCATATTTTTGCGCCTTGTTCTTTCTGATATAATAGCTAAAACCTATTAATAACACCAAAACATCTCAAAAGGTCAAGCAGCATACAGCAAGATGAAGGGAATTGTCAAGAAGCTTAGGCAATCATCTTAGCGCTCAAGACATTTGCCAGGGCTGTTTAACTAATATGTGGCGTTCACTTTTAATTTCAATATAGTGCCATTTGGGCAAAAATGTTGTATTTTTTAATTAATTACAATGTCAGCAGCTATTAAGATTAAAAGAAAGACCACATCAATAATAAATACTTAATCCAAAGAAAGGATTACAAGAAGAGCAATAAAAATCAATTTTTAGAGCTGGAAAATTGTGACTTTTTCCTCACTTGACTGGTATTTTCATTATATTGACAAAACCATGATCTTACCTGACATTGACATTCGCCTAATGAAATAGCAGCCATGTATAATGATGTAAGTACTTGTCAATTTTGCTACAGGAGAATACAATGCTACGGCACTGGTGTTACATTACAAAGAAATTTTCTTGCTCTTCATCTGATGTAAGAGAAAACAACAAGAAGAAACCAGAGAAATTGCACATTTTTTTGAATCTTCCTTTACTTTATCATGGAAGATTAAAATTCTTCCACATAACTTCTGGAACTCCTCAGTGTTGGTAACACTTGGTCATAAGCTGGCAGCAGCAAACGACCGTATCTTGATATGGATGAAGACAGAGACGTTGCAGTTCTTGCTTACTGTTCTGCAGGGCTTGGATGTGGGGGAGAAAGCAAAAATCCTGTGTCCACTTAGTGTTAAAGGTGCAAATAGCAAGCCAGAAAATAACCAGGAGACGCGGCAATGGGATACTGATCCATTCACCCTTTGAGGCTGGGAAAAGCACTTGTGGTGATAAGTCCAGAAAAATTCAGAACAGAGGCACTGTATGTCCTAAACAGTTCACCAGTGGGAACAGTGGCAGAATGGATAAGAAATCTTGCCAGATTTGTGTCTCGCCAGACTTGCAACAACCACCTTTCCCAGTCCGACCTCCCGTGGACGGCCGCGTGGGCGAAGGGGACAGCGGAAGGTGGCAGGACAGTGGCCACGTCAACCACGGAGTGCTGCTAGCGACAGAAACCCACACGCTTCCATCGGCTTCCCTGGGGAAACGGCTGGGCTCAGAGGGATGGCTAATTAAAAATAAAACCAACAACTTCTAGAAACGGGTAATGCAAATGACTAGAAACGCAGAAAGACTTCACTCTCAAAGGACTAAAAAATGCTTGGTGTTAAGAAAAGCTAACTAGCAGCAAATTTTACATACTTAATTGTTAGCTCGGCCATTTATCCCTTTGAAAATCGCACTACAGTGGACTCCCGAGCTACAGGAGGAAACAAACCAGGGGTGACATGACAGAAACATCTGAAGTGCTAAAGAGAAGGGAAAACCCCTTCTCTTTGAAAAGAGCACACCAATTAAAGAAAATTAAGAGTTGTCAACGTCAGGTTTGAACAAAGAAAATTCTGGTGGATACAGAGATAACAGGACCATCTTCCTTGTTGCAGTGAGAAACTGAATCATCTTAGCTGCATCTTAAACCCTACACTGACGGAAGAAAGATGCAGCTTTCATAAAAGGTGAAGCAGTTACAGCTATTTCCCTGCCAGTCCATGGGGAATGTCTGCCAAGCCCGTCTGCCGCTACTTCAGCACTTGTACAGACAGACAAGCGGCTAAAAATGCTGTAACTTGCATCTGGTTATTCACCTGTTTGGGAGAGTATCTATCTTCCCAGGACACAGAACACAAGACTCAAAGACAACCACCTTCTCGCATAGTGACTCTACCTTCCTATGGGAGTAAAAATGTTGAAAGCTGGTTATTCACTTAGTGCCCATAGACTCAAAGGGAAGCAGAACAAAGCTCTTTCAACCATTTCTCTGTTTTATAACTATCAGCTCATAGCATCATCTTACAGTAAGCATTGTAAATAAAATCACAATAGCAATTTATTTTCATTTCTCTGCAAATGAATAAAAATTGGATCAACAGCCCATATAGATTCTTCTTAATTGAATCATAGCTATCCTGGAAGATTATATGGCTATACGATAGAACATTTCAAAAGACACAAACCACAATGAATGCTGATGTGAGTGTCACCTTTAGCTAGACACTAATGACTGCTCTTTATCTAGCTCCAGACTCTCTAAGGAACAAATTATGGTAGAAGAGAAATACAACTCAATGAGAATGTGACGCACTCTGTACACCCTCATATAAAGCCATTTTCAGAGCAAAATCAAGCAGGCAACAAGTTCTTTGTGGCCATTTCTTTTTTAAGAGGCATTCTTTCTGTTCTTCAATTGTCTGTGTTTAATTACACAAATTCTCCTGGAGTGTTATTTTTTTACAAAACGTCCAATCTCGCCTGTAGTTGCATCACAGTTACATTCTACTACAAAGGCACGGCAGCCAACTGAGGCAGCTCCAGAAGAACCTATTACCGGAGAACAGGTAAAGGGGGGTAGAGCCCTCGGAAAGCCGAGGGGGAGGCTCAGCGTGTGCGACAGTGGCCCCGGCCCAGGAGCGGGCTCGGCCGTCCCTTGCTGCCACCCACACCACAGGACAGCGCGCTCGCTTTTGTGAGAACAACTGCCGAAACCCCTCCAGGAGACCTCAGAGCTTTTCTTCAGCATTTCTTCTGAAAGAGTCCCAATTCTATTCACGTTAGGCAGACAAAGTGAAGAATGACTTAATGTATCCACACTATTTTTTTTTTTTTTTAAAGTGACACCTTTCTGTGTGACACCTGCAAGTTCTTAAAGTTCTGGATTTTGGATTGCTGATTCTCTGGTCAGATCTTTGCTTCCAAACCTGCTTTGGTTCATACAGATTTATTTTTATCGCGAGAGAAAAATCAGACCTTTAATTTACAATTTGAGTAACAAATGCTGCAAATTTATTAATAACCTCTTCAGTTATTAATTAATGCCAAAAAGAAAAAAAAAAAAGAGCCCCAAATACTAAAAATAACAGAACAAGGGTAAAATTACAATCATGTATATTTCCTACTATAATGCATGCAAGTACAAAATTATTTTTCTGCTAAAAATATAACCTAAATAAAATTCAAAACGTGTTTGTGTAATCAGGAAGGACATAGGGGTTAAATTTTTGACAACTGCATCAAACATGCAAAAGCTCGAGCCAGCAGAAAATCAAGAAGCAAGGAAAAAGTGTCTGACAGCTTGAAAGTAACAAGACAATTTTGCTGGATTTACTCTTTAAAGAGCATATTATACAAACACACTAATTTTGAGAGCACTTAACCTTAGTTTAAAGGGGGGGATGACTGAATATTAATGAGATGAGCCTCGGGGTGTTTAATGAAAAGCTGTCTTTTTGAATGGGATCTAGGGTTTTAAACCTTTGTTAAAAGACATTCGGATGGAAGGTTTATTTGCCCCGGGAGTGCATCTATTTGAATACGCAGAAATTTCACTAAACGTTTGAAGGCACATGATTACAGTGTTTTCACTTGATGTTAAAATCACTGTTGCAGAAAATAAATAAAATAATAAAAAAAATCCACCCCCCCCCCCAAAGCGAGCTACTCCTAGCATCTTCTCAAATGACCCAGATCTTTAGAGCGAAGTTTTCCTTTGCCTAGAAACTAAGTGGCTTTTCTTTTGCTCATTCAGCTGCTAGTTCTGGGAAAAGCCCAAAGAGAAACATTTAGATTGGAGGGGTCTTTGAGAAGATGTGACAGTTGACTGATGAGCATCCATAAAATGACAAAGAATAGTTGTGTGGAGCCGGTGCATCACATCGCCTCTCCCTGGGAAACTAATTGCTCTGAATTGTTAATAGTAACATTATTTTTCTGGCAATCATTTCTTTTGAATACCCAAAATGAGCATGAAACAGCTCCTTTGACCGGACATAAAAGTTAAATGTCCCAATGTTGATCAAATTAACTTCAGCTATGTGACAATGGACTATATTTGTGAGAAAATAATGAAGGGCACAAAGGGGAGCTTTATGCCAAGATTTCACAGTTGTAATGTAAAAATGTTTCTGTTGAACTAGGCCAGGGAACATTTCAATAGGCAAACAGAAGAGCACTGTCACTTTCTTTAAAAAAAGAAAACCACCACATTCATTTTATGGATCTGAATGCTCCAGATAATTTCAGGAAGTTTAAATGGCTGGCACGCCAAGAACCACGGTATCAGGCTAACATCTCACGTCCTCGTCCTTCGCAAACTCTCTTCTAATACTTTTAAAGGACACTGTCCTACCGCGTCCACTCATTCCCTGGCCAGGCTATTAAATCAGTAGACACTTTTCCCCAGCAAGGGTCTAAAGGACATGACTAATATGCCAATAAGATTAAATAATAAGACATATGCACAAGCATTAATTAAAGCAGACGTATGAAAGACTAAACTAAAATGTAAACCACATTTCCTTTCTTACTCTCATGCATAGCTTAAACCCTCCAACTTTAGAAAATACCAAAATGGAAGTATTATGCAAATAGGGCTAACTGTACACGGTAATTATCCAGAATGGGCCTGGAAGAATTTTTTGCCCCACAAAATATAAAGCAGGTGTTCTTATTCCCATTTATAAAGCAAATTCAGTTTTGTCTGCATTTGTATCTGTCTGGAGCAATGTAATTCACTTCTGGGAATTCAGTCTGGGTTTACATTAGCATTGACAAAGACTCATTACTCACACTAACTTTCGGCATATATACTGTATATGTATTTCTAAATATACAAGCAAATATTTGTTTAACACCAGTGTAATTCCAACTCTCATAGTCTTTAAGGAGTCTGTCTAACACCACATGTTCTTCACACTTGCAAAATGGCAAATGCCAAAACCAATCTGGCTCAGCACATACCAGCTAGCTATGTGTAAAAGCATTCTTCTCAGTATATAATTCATTTTTAACGTTATTAAAGCTAAATCACTTCAGAACACCATTGTAAGATTAAACCTTTCTACTCCCAAAACATTTTATTATGACTATTAATAGATACCCTGAGGAGGGAACTTTTAGCGGCAACTTTGAATCATTCACTTGACACTTCTTCCTTTGTTTTTCTTCCCCTGTAACTCCTCCACTTCTCAGTAATTTAGAGATGGTGCGCAGGTTTGTGCCTACATGTTAAAATCTTGTAGTTAAAAGAATTTTGCAGAAACTGACTTCCCTGGTGATTTTAACAGTTAAACCAATTCATCTGAGATTTATTTGCAAACTCGTTTCTTTTCTCTATTTCAAACTCCTGTGATAGCTTTCACGGTACATGAAAAGGCTGTACCTAATTCATGTTTAGGAAGACGCAGCCTGAACAGAACTGCGCTTTCACTTACTCCCACAGTGACCTAAATCAACTGTGAGAAGGTGTTTCTGTTTCATTCAGTCAAGGTTTAGCTCATTAAACTGTTTTCCTTCTCAGTATTGTTCACTGGGTTTGAACTGCATTGCTGTTAAATGCTCTTTAGCAGTTTAAAGGCTTTAAAGGAAAAGACTTATCAGTCTCTGTTTTTAACAGCACTAAATCTGCATTATTAGTTCGCGAAGATAAGGGGATTTAAAAGCTCAGCTTGAAACCTCTCTCTTCTGTATTTATCAGACACTGCATAGTTCCAGTAGCTCAGCTGGAAATGTAGATCTATGAAGCTTTAAAGAGAGATTAAAGCCAAGAAAAGAAGTACTTTTCCCCCTATAGACGCTCTCACTTTCCCTTTTCCTACTGTCTGAAGGAGCGATGGCAGACAATGGTCAAAGATGGTTCCCAAAACCCTCTGAATGGGGACACTGTTGGTGGTAGCATTCATTCAAAGTGAGCTTCAGTGTATTGTCCTCCCCAATCAGCAGATCAGAATAGAGTTTGCTGGTGGCTGCCAAAAGGTTAGCAATGCCGATGAAAGGGGTTTCCCATTATTCACTGCTCTTACAGAACTCCCCTTTTGTGCCAGTCAGCCCATCATTTCACTATGGAGGTCCGGATCTGCGGCTGGCTGCTCCCTCAAAATGAACAATTCATGTGAATGCAAGCTCACAGTAGTAGCGTGCAACCCAAAATCGAAGGTTTTCTTTTCTAGGGACAGGGGGACTTGGGGCAGTTTTTGGCAGTGTCACATTTTAAAGATATACCGTCGTGACATCTCTGACCCACAGCTGACACTAATGCTACCGTCTTATTACCTTGCCCTTGCCAGGGCATCGTGGGAGGTCCAAAGCCAAAATTAGCTAATGAAGCACACTGTATGCTGTAAACAAGTGTGCAATAAATAATGCAAAAGGTTTATACAGGTTTGCTAAGGTTCCCTCACGCAAAGCGCAAGAGAAGGAGAGGAGACCAACGAAGCCAAGAACAAATGAAATAAAAATAGGCCTTTCCCACACTGCTGTATGTAACAGAATGCAAAAATATGTGTCTCAAACTGCACTGAGAGCAGATCCTGATCTTACTGCATCTCTGCCCTCTAAAAAGGGATCTTTTATAAACCACTGCATGCTACCTATTTGCAAACCCTCCAAGTGCCTCCGGTGTTTTCTGATGATTTGAACAGGTTTTACAAGTGACACAAGAGAAGACACACTGGATTTTTCCTCTTCACCCTGGTATCGCCCCCAAAAGTGAAAATAAATGCCTATTTTGGAGAAATTCCTACTTAGCCCTCTGCTGGGGTGCCCAGGAAAAGCACTTCTTTATACATAGTGGAAAAAGCTGTCTCTTTTGCTAAAGTATCTGCCTGTCTTTAAATAAGATAAAACTTACAGAAAGAAATAAAACTTTGGATAGAATGTGATTGAAAAAGTATTTATACACCATTCCACATTTCAGAACCTTTTTCAGTGAAAATCTACATAGGGAAAAATGACAACACTGCATACGCAAAGATATTTTTCAACACATAACTTAGTTTGGTTCAGGAGTGTCTTTCACTTCCATGTTGCTGCCAGAGAGAGTCAGGAGAGTAAACAGTCAGTTGTCGGCAGGGAATTCCTCACTGCATTTGCCACACACAGGGAAGGCTGGAAGGAAATGCCAGGAGGAAGAGAAACATCGCACCGGTCCTTCCTCTCAGCCCCCTTGACCACACTCTGTCATGTTGAGCAGTGGCTCCCCACCAGTCCCAGGCACTTCCCTCTCTCTCCCTGGGCCAGCCACAACGTGCCGGCCCTCGGCACCGAGGTGGCAGGGGTCTGTGCCGGGCGGCGGGATGGGGCTCAGCACCCGCCGGCTGGGCTGGGATGGCGCCGCACAGCCAGACCGGCCAAGCGACCTTGCCCGAGCTTTGCCGTGGGGAGGGCAGCGGTGTCCGGTGCCCCCCTGGGGTCCCTCTGCGGAGGGCGTGCCGAGCCTGGCACGCGGCACACCGCCACGGGCTGCTGGACACCAGGCATGGAGCAGGAAAACAGCACATAAAGTGCCTGCTTTTGCTTTTTCCAGCCTAAGCAGTTTGTTCTAAGCACCATCTCATGCCACAGATCGCAGTGTATGCCACAGCTGCTTTGAAGAGACACTTTAAAGCTCTATTTCTCAGGCAAACATGCAGTCAAGCAGTACCTCATAAGAGAAATACCTATTTACTTTGCCAATACACATATGCCCATGCAGAAATATTATTTTCTTCCTCAAGAAAAACCTGTCTCTTTTTCTGACTTTGTAACTGCTAATTAGGGCAGCTGTAAATTGTTGGGTGGTTTTGGGACTATCTTCTGCATTGTACCACCCAGCAGATGAATCAGCTCTGTAACACCATTGTAAACCAGGACGTTATTAATAACAGTGATGACTGCACACAAATGCTGTGTCGCTGCTCAAAAAAGATCAGCTGCCTACTGCGCTCAGCTAGTATTGAGATTAAAACACCGCAGGGTTTAGTGTTGAGGGGGCTGGAGCTCGTGACTTACAAGGAGAGGCTGAAAGAGCTGGATTTCACAGAATCACAGAATCCCAGGTTGAAAGGGACTTCAAGGATCTTCTGGTCCAACCGTTCTTGGCAAAAGCACAGTCTGGACAAGATTTGTTCCGTTTACAGGGAAGATGGCTACAGAGGATTTTGTTGCTGGCTTTATCTCTTTGGTAGTTACAGAAAAGACAGAGCCAGACTCTCCTCAGCAATGCACACCAAAACATGATGGGCGATGGACACGAACTGCTTTGAGGGGAATTCTGACTGGATATTAGGGAGAAAATGTCTCACAAGGAGGGTAGTTGATGGGTGGCCCAGAGAAGCTGCACACCACCGTGCGTGGAGCTTTTCCAAGCTCAGCGGGATAAGCCTTGAACAACCTGATCTGATGTTGAAGGCAGTCCTGCTCTGAGCAGGAGGATGAACAAGAGACTCCCAGAGGTCCCTTCCAACAGGAATTATTCCATTATTCTGTAACTGAAAACGTACTTGAATGGCAGCTTTATTAGACTCCATGCAGACTAAAAAGAAGCTCATCTAACTAGCACGTTTAAAAAACAAACCTGCTTTCTACTCTACAAGTTCTGGTGACTTCAGAGAGATTTTCCAATCTTAGTAATTTAGCTTAGAGTAAGTGACATAAACTGATCTGTAATTGGCACCGCCTAGAAAACTCTGACAAGAAGTGACCATTACTATCAGTTCACAGAATAAAAACCTCTACGTTTTTGAGTGTGCCTTTTGAAACACCTTTTATACACTGCTTATGAACACAGAAGATTGAAAGAGCCTAGTAAAGGCTAATACATACCTATCAAGTACATAGCCAAGAGCCTTATGCCGTATTCCTGAGTAAACCGATGGGCTTGTTTCCCAAGCAATTAAATTGGAAGCATCATGGAAAAGATGAATGTTTACCAAGTCAAAGGCACTATGACAAAAAAGGAAAAAAATAAAATGATTCAGGATAAAAGAAACAAACATTTGTTGCATCAGCAAAGCATTCAACATAATAACAATTACTGTATTCTCTCTTATGTTACCTTAATATTTACTCTGTAATATTAAGAGAGAGACTGTACAAAATTAAGCTATCATCATCATCAGAAAATTATCAAAGACTATCATCAAACTTATAACAACTCATCCACAGGTAAAACTGCATCTAGGCTTTTGCTTAAAACATGCATAATATGAAAATGAAAAGCTATTCGTCAGTTACAATTCACAGAAATCAAGCAGTACCCTCTCACTAAAATATTTTTAAAACAAAACTGAATGTGTACGCAAACAACTTCAAGCTTAAAAAGCTGTAGCTAAATACCTAGTAGAACTGCGGCTCTGCAATAAACAAATGAAAAGCTATCGACAGGAGACTTTTACTGACACTAAAGGCTAAATCATATCACTGCAACTCCTTATCTGTCCCTGTGTGGAGAATGGCAAGATAACAGTGGTCAAGCCGCACGCCACTTCTAGCTGGGAAGAGGACACAGGCCGTTTAACTCCATCTATGGAAGATCTATGGATCTCAGTAAGACAAAAATGAACCATATTAAGTTTCTTCTCCCTTGGTCCTTTTCTACAGTATGGGTAACGATTTGGTTATTCCCAATATTTTATTTGTGCTTTTGAATTCTTCTCTCAAAGTGCAGTGTTTTGCGTTTCCCTGACTTCAATCTTGCAATCCTGCTTTCTCTAAAATATCAAAACAATTCTGACTGCTGATTCTGACCTCTGATATACTTGCAAATATTCCCAGGTTGGTGCCATACCTACATTTTATAAATGTATTCTCTAATCCATCCTCCCTACCAAATATATACTACACATGTAGACTGTATTTAAGACTGTAATGCATTCAGGGCACTACCTTGCACCTATTAAGAAAATAACACTAAGAACTACTGGAATAGAAATAAACATCCACCCCACCCCCTGCCATATTCAAGATACTAAAAAAAAAAGGCAAAAAAAAGTGCATGTAGTTATGCAGTTCTCTTTTGTTTTTTTCTTAACATGAAATCTCTGAGTGCCCCAATATTCCTTAATACTTCAATCACACTAAAGATAAGCTAATGAAGAACAATGGATGCGAAAAATCCATTGTGGAGAACATGTTTTATGAGGAGCGGCTGAGGGAATTAGGAGTGTTTAGTGTAGAGAAGAGAAGGTTGAGGGGAGACCTTATTGCTCTCTACAACTACCTGAGAGGAGGTTGTAGTGAGATGGGAGCTGATCTCTTCTTCCAAGTAACCGGCGATAGGACAAGAGGAAACGGGTTCAAGTTGCGCCAGGGGAGGTTTAGGCTGGACATTAGGAAAAAATTGTTCACTGCAAGAGTTATCAAACCTTGGAACAGGCTGCCCAGGGAGGTGGTGGAGTCACCATCCCTAGATGTGTTTAAAAGTCGTGTAGATGTGGTGCTTAGAGACATGGTTTAGTGGCAGACCTGGTAGAGTAGGGTCAATGGTTGGACTAGATGATGTTAAAGGTCTTTTCCAACCTAAACGATTCTATGATTCTATGAAATATGGATTCACAGAGGAACTCAACTGGGGCAGATCACTGAATCACAGAGGAGGAAAAAGAGGACAGTTCTCTGAAATCTTTTAAATTGTCTTTTTTGGGTTTTTGGAAGCCCTCTGTTTTTGGCATGAGGTACATTCTATAATGATGTTTTCCTATGCACTGAAAATTAATAGCTCCCTTCAAGGATTCACATACAAGTATTAACAAGTCTCCTGGCTATATTTTTATTAAACTATTAGCATGTAGAAATGTATAGATCAAAAGTCGTGATTATGAAAATGGTCAGAACTTTGTTCGTATGCACATGCATATAGACTGGGTTTAAACACTTACCATACCATGATCAAACACATTATGCACTTAGACCTAATTAGGTGTGTTTTCTGACCCCCCCATATTTTCCATAATATTTCACTTTCATTCTCCAGAAACTGTTCACAGTAACTTGCCCCTTCAACTTCTCATTAGAAACATCTGAGATCTTGTTAGATCATGTGGATCATCATCACAGACTATTCCAGACACAAAACTACCACCATAGCTTACCTCCCTACAGATCAGAAAACAGCTGTGAGTCTCCTCACTCTTACTCCTCAAAATACCCTCAGGAAGCATAAGCATAGTATATTATCTGATCAGAACACCTAGCTACAGACTGCTCCTTCTGAGAACATCCTTTTTTAATATCAACCTGCAAGAAAACTTTTCCTTTAAATCTATCTCTGAAGAACATTTTTTTCTTGGAAAGGCTTAAAAATAAATTCATGTTATATTTTCTGCAGAGAAGAAATCCAAGAGGATAGGAGAGACAGAACCTGGAAAAGTCATGACATAAGAGGAAAGGCCAGATCAACAATTGGTGCTAAATACACACTTCTGCAGATCCCTACTGCTGGAATCACATGCCATATCATATGGATCTGGAAAAATTAACAAGAACCTACATTATCCTATAGCTGCCTGTCTGAATTCTGGGTCAAAAGTATGTAAAAGGAGAAAACCTGCTGCTTTTTCCTTTCTTACAAACTGATTAATCTAATAAATATGCTTATGCAAACAAGCAAGAATACTGTTCAGCACCCAGAAGTCAGCCTGTGTGAACATTCATCAGGCTTTAAAACCACACCTACAATTTTAAGATGTGAAATGGCCACAGGAGGAAGGGAAAAAATGTTGAATGTTCACATACGTTTAGGTGACTCTAACATGAACAAGCAGTAAAGTCCAAAACTATGACTAAATGGTAAAAAAGTATGATCAGATTTCCAGGTAGGACTAGAGAAATCTGAGCCATCTGTGGGTTTGTTTATTGAGCTCTCCTTGTGTTCAGCAAGGAGAATTTTCAGGCTCTCTCGGGTATAGTGTTTTGCACAATCGGCTGCTCCCCCAACACACACTACTACTATTCTACCGTATTAAAGATAGCATTTTGAAACACAGACAGTAAATCGCTTCAGGTATGACATACACCTCTTGTCAACACTAGTTGGCACTGCTTCTTCCAAAGACGTCGATCTAGTTCAACCTTTATTTTCATACAGTTGTCTGCTTCCCTTGGCTCCACCTCTTTAGGCTGTTGGATGACCACAAGAGCAAAAAATGTTTGTTTCTTCTGTAGATTTTCACAGCACACCTACGAGGAACCCTCTCTGTTTGACGAGAGGTGGGTTACGCTGAACTGAAGTCTGGCTGGGTGGGACATTTCCCCAGCCACGTATGAGTGCGGGGAGCAGAGGGGTGCTGCCCGCTCCCTGCTGCCCCTGCGCCAAACCCGGCCAGCGAGCACGGGGCTGCCAGGTGCTCTGCTCTCCTCTAGCATGGAAACAAGCAACCTCACGGAGAACAGGACCATGCCTTGGGTTTAAAATGGGAATCCTGACCTGAATATGACAAATAAAAACTTCTGCTCCAGTAAAAGTAATTTAGTAGGAACTGGTTTTAAAAAGCTGCATTCCTTCAAGGCAGGGTCTCTCCACTGACTTCAGTGGAAACTGGACCGGTCTTGAAGAGTTCATAGAGAACAATCTCTCTCCTCATAAACCCCGGAGGCGAGGGCTGTGTACACCCAGGCGCAGGTACCTGACCCAGGAGAGACGCTGTAGAACCTCGGCTGTGGCAGGCGAGGTGGGGAGCAGTAGTGGGGGGACGCCTTCAGCTCCACACGGTGACTCCCGTGGCCTTGGTCACAGACACCAAGCTTTCTTGATTGTGCTTGACTGAGAGGTTGCTTGTGACCCAAATTATCCCATGCTAATTGCACATACATGTGAATTATTAACATCACAGTCTGTTATGCATCATTGCAACTTGCTGAGCGCTATGTGCTCAATAAATACTAACGCAAAGCAACTGTTTTGGAATAACTCAATCTATACATATGAATACCTTCTTTGAAATAGTTAACAAAAATATACATAATACACACATAATCAGAAATAACTTAAAGATGCAACTTACCAATCAGTAATACACCATCTTGTTCGAATGAAACCTTTTCTGGACCACTTGCACTGAAAAGTAAGCAAATAAGAATCAGTCACCTTAAGTAAAGGATTACTGTGAAAGTGAAACGTACTTATACAGACAACAAAATAAAACAAAGTTCATCCATACGCTGTACATAAGCACTACACACCAACTGAGGTACCCTGAAAACATATACTGTGGCTTTTATAAATCCTGGAATTGTTTATATTTTTGGTCCTGCAGCAGTTATAAGCTTATATGTAAAATTAATACAAGGCCTGGTAGTTGTTTATAATTGAAAGATAACCAATTAGGAAAGCTTTACAACTGTATTTATGCTTAGCCTAAACCAGCCAATTCTTACTGCCTATGCACAAATGTCTTGGCTTCTTTGTAATTTTACCTGAACTGTAAAATGTCATCAAAGATTTACATCAAATTAAAATGAATGAGATCTGCTAGAAAGCTATTTCTCCTGCTGAGCCAACCCACCCGGTATTTCTATAAAAGTTAAGGGGAATTTAAATAACGGTGAAACATTACATTTATCAAAACTGCAATGTCTGTGAGAAAGCCACAAATCAGCTCGTGCCAACGTATGGCACTCCTGATACAGCAACAGGATTTTTTCAGCACCACTCCTAAGCCACCGCCATAAATTACAACCTCCCACAAAAAGACATGATTCTGCATCCTATTTATTCACTGTTAACAATGAATGTGGGGCTAGGCTAATGTTCTCTGGTAATGAATACCACACTAGACAGGCCTAAATAACGACGCCAATGATTTTGTAGCGAAAGACTACAACTCCTTATAACGAATAAAGTGCCGGCCGTCGCAGAGCATCCCCCCGTTCAGGGCGACCGCTCTCCTAAGGCTCTGCCTGCAGAAGAGACTTGCCGGATGTTTTTACCTGCCTCACTGTGAACAGACAGTCCTCGTGAAATTTTGAAGTCCCAAGTACTTCTGAGATAGCGAAGGGCCTCACAACATCTGAGCGGGCTGCTGCCTAATCACCCTTCGGATCACCGTTACCTATCTCCCACGTCCGTCCCTCTTCAGGCACAAACACAGTAACCACAGCCAAACACCTCCTCTTCACTACGGCCCCTTTCTCATTGGGGTTCTCCTTGCATTCCAAACATACTTAGGAAGATTTTAAAGTGTTTATTTTACTGAATAAAAAATAGCTTATTCCTGAAAGGTTGAAAGTGAAAACTATTTACTGATACACAGTTGTTCTCTTCTATCCAAACCCAGGAAAATGTGTCCCAGAGGTGCCTCTGCTACGCTTGCTCCAGTTTGCCCACATTTGTCTGGTACAGGGGTTCCCAAACAAGACACTGGAGATGTGACGTGCCTTGGAGTGCCAAATAAATGGGATTCCCTTCCTGGGACCTAACACATCCTGGGATGCTGTTGGCCTTCTTTGCTGCCAAAGTACGCTGTGGGCTCATGTTCAACTTGCTGTCCAGTGAGATCTGGGTCCTTTTCTGTTTTCTGGATAGTCACCTCCAGCCTGTACCGCTTTATGAGGTTATCCCATCCCAGGGACAAGCCTTGGCATTAACCTTTGCTGAACTCCATGAAGTTCCCATCAGGCCATTTCTTCAGCCTGTTGAAGTCTCTCTGAAGAGCAGCCATGCTCTCCAGCATATTGACTGCTCCCTCAACTTAACATCATCTGCAAAGCTGAGCATGCGCTCCACCCTGTTGTCCAAGCTGTTGAATAGTACAGATCCCAGCATCGACCCCTGAGGAACACCACCAGCAACCAGCTGCCAGCTGGACTTTGCTCACCACCCTGTGAGCCTGGTGGTTGGCCAACTTTCCATCCATCTTATGCTCTACCTACTCAGTATATATGTCACCATTTGGGCTTTAAAGATACTGTGAGAGACTGCATCAAAGACCTTGCTAGAGTCAATGTATACAACCTCCACAACGCTCCCCTTGTCCATGCAACTGGTCATCCAGGAAGATCTGCTCCATCACCTTCCCATGACTGAGGAGAGGCCACCTGGGACCCTCCTTTTTGCCCTTCTTGAAAATGGCTGTGACATTTGTGTTTTCCCTGCCCTCAGGAACCTCTCCCTTTTAAGATGGCAGTGAGAAGCCTCGCAGTGACATCAGCCAGATCCCTTTCTCCCTTGGGTGGCCCTGCCTGCTGCCACGGGCTCATGCACGTACAGTTAGCTTAAGGTTTTGTGCAACCAAAGTGTATGAGACCAAGAGTCCTCTTGTCAATCATCATCCACTTGCCCAGCAGGCCATCACTCTGGTTCTGCCACCACCGACCTCACCAACACAAGCGATACCAGTATACAGTATGGCCAACCCTTGGCTCTGCTGCCTTATTCCGTTTCGTGCAAGCCTACACTGACACAAGTCAATGAAAAGGTATTTGCAACAAAATTTATATTTTGTAACACGGTAACATACAGAATTTCTTATAGTAGCTTGGTGTTTCCAAACACATACGCTGCAACTAGTGGTTTTAAGGGCAGTAGTATGTATTAGAGGCTAGTCTACCAAAAATTTACTTTAATAAGTGTAACTGAAATTCTGACACCTCTCTATTAGAAGTCCTTAAAAAAAAAATTAAAGAATCACAATTTGAAAACTTGTAGTTACATTCCACCAGCCTTTCCTTTGTGAATAGAGTCTCTCAGGAGATCGTGCTGACCTTTCAAAACCCTCTAGAAACACCACCTACATAAATAACCTCTGCTACATCGCGTAAAAGGACCTCCAGACAACATTAACATGAAGAGAGAGGTTATAGAGGGCTAATGTCAAAAAGCACTGTGAGCAATAAGTAATGCACACAAACCATGATTGATAATGACTAGCACAGAGCCTTAATTCATCTTTTCTCCATCATTTTACTGAGAGGGACCATATCAAATTAAATAGTGACCCAGCAAGGGTTTATTCAACCATACAAAGCAGGGGCATGAAGCAGACATATTAAAGTGGCAATGACTGCAGTGTAATTGCAGCTTCTTAAAGGAACACCGCATTCAGAGGAAGACGGGAAGCCTTGCACGCGAACAGCCGAATGCCGAGCAGCGAGAACAACGGAGGCACCGGGCGACGTTCGGCATCAGCAGGCCCGCAACACCGCAGTGAGAGGAGCTCCCCAACGCCTCGCACAGGAACTTGGGTTTCACGTACTCACAACATGCTCAAGGTTTAACTAGCCAGGAAAAGGGGCGTGTATTACGACAACTTTCCATAAAAACCATGTAGAATGTAGTTCCTGCCCCAAAATTACTTCTTTTCTTTCCTTAGTTAAGTTCACAGAATTAAAGAATCTATGCTTCTGTATTTTGAGGAGTTTGCACACAAACTGTTCAAAGTACCTCTCTAATACCTCTGTATTTCAGAATAATAAGTAGTATATGGCAGACTCAAGCCCACTTCAGCCTTTGAACACTATCAAACATCGTAACAGCACTATCAGTCATATTTTTACTGCTAAAGATTTTTGGAAGTCATTACATAAATTTAAAAGTCTGCAAATGAAAATATCTACGGCACTCATCAAAAAATGTACACTGAGAGCTTAAGAATATGAAGTCAATCTATCTAATGACAAAGTCTATTACATAGTTTAATAATTTAACTGATAATTTCCCTTTTGACATAATGCTTTCATTACTCTTTATTTACCAGAAAATACAGTATAAAGAATTTAGTAAGAGGACATCTATTGGAAGACCACATGTAAGTATCTGTGCATGATGTAAGCAAATCTAAGAAATGAGTGATAAAACCTACACCTGCTCCACTTATTTTTACATACAAACCCATGGGACATGCAAATCATTATTGTTGTCAGCTTCGTCCTATACACATCACCAGTGAAGTAGCCGACCAGCAGCAATACACAATTTCTTCACTAAAAGTTATTTTAGAGAACAGAAATACCATAGCAGTAGAACTTTTGAAAGAAAGATCAAGTTTTTATCTGTAAGAAAGCTGTGAGTTACAATGTCACGCCAGCAGAAGGCCTGAGGCAGCAATAGGTACGAGTACACGTGGTGGGACAGAGGTTTCGGGTCCCTTTTTCAGCTGTTAGACGACCTCGGAGGGCCAAGGGGATCAAGGGGAACGCAGGAGCAGGATGCGAAGGCAGCGGGGCCCGACCCTGCCAGCAGCTGAAGGGCAACGCTCCCGTCCAGGTCACTGCCAAAACCAGCGGACAGTGACGGTACGTGTTTGAGAGCACAACGCGGACTGCCGGCCCGTTCTCACACGTCATATCCGCCGCTGGAGACACAGTATTTCTTCTTTTTTACAAGGTGCCTTCTTTTTTCCTTCTATATCTCACTAAACACTCCAAAGAACATTTAAGTGTGTAAGAATTCCTTTATTTGGAACAGCAGAATTTAGGCTCGATAGGAGTATAAACAATGGACCTAAGTTTTAGATACCCAACCCAAAATACGACAGTAACTCTGTAGTTCATTTCACTTTTTCTGAGAAAGCAAAGTCGTTACAAAACTTATTTTATAAAATAGTCACTAAAGGTAGATAATTACAATAATAAAATTTATACTATTAAGGTAATAGCAGCATGGTGATAACATGACAGTCGTACACAGAACTGCCAAGAACAGAAATGTTACAGGACTTGTCCCAAAATGACAAAATCAGAACCCCGATCTTACTGCGTATTTGCTGCTATGGTCAGGATAAGCCTCACTCAGCACTTGATCACATTCTCTTCCAATTAAGACTTTTCTTTAGGACTTACCTATACAGCAAAATCAGATTATTGTTGGAGCATATGACTTAAAATAGTTACAAAAACAACAGTGGTGGATGGAAACGTGATGATTTGGGCCTTTTACTTGGCCCACGTAAAAGCCAGCACAGAAGACTGGGGAGGTGCTTCAGCTCATGCTGGAGAATGTTACCCAGCCTCGGCCGAATAAAGCATGGACATCTTTGCCTCTACATCATACAATGACACTTGTTTTATTGTGTAATTTGTATATTCCTCCACCCCAACCTGTAAATTACCTTTAGATACTCCTAACTTGAAAACACTTACTTAATTCCTTTAACTTCAATAAGCAATTCACTTATGAATAATTTGCCTATCTAACATTAAGAATTCAAAAGGCTTTGGACCTAATACAGCCCAGCAGTTGAAGCACTGTCTGACATCTTAAATATAAAAATGTCATCCTTCACCTTAGATATATACTGCAGCTGAACAACATGCCTTATATATTTTGGATCACTGATGTGCTTTAATATTTCCAAATACAGTATTTGGAAAGAAGAAAATTTTGGAAACAGAATTTAAAGAGGAACTATAGCTTGGGGAAGAGAAAAGAGAAAACTGTTTCTTACTGCAAATTTCAGAGCAACAATCTTTATTTTGACTTTAACAGCCAGTCACTAGCTGATCCACCATCTGTAAACCAGCATAAAAGCAGGTAGAGATTATATAGATCATCCGTACACTCTCAGAGAGGTATCTACATTTTAAAATAGGAAAAAAAATTCCTACTTCACATCCCAGAAAGGGGATACCACCTCTTTCACCTTACAGTATTAAGTCTCTTCTCAGATCCTCTGTTAATAGGATTCCTTTAGCCAGCAGATGGATTGTGAATACAGGCAGTTTCATCTACTAAAAGACAACATAAATCATCATTGAGAAAGGAGAGACCACAGTAAGGTTATCACCATACAGCCTTCTCCATGAAAGGTTTGCATTAAAGCATTAGTGAAATTAATTCATCTTTCATAAGAGCTTTGAGCAGTATCTGTGATCTATGATAACAACCAATTTCTCACTATGGGAAAAAAAAAAATTACTCAGGCCTGATAGACTACACAAATCTGCTTTTTTTTAAATGGCCTAACATTATCTGGAGTGTTGCTCCCAGAGGCATCATTTGAGTCTTATGCCTAGCCAAGAGGACCCATAAATCAAGACAGAAAGTTTTGTTAGTTTTATATGCAGTGGGCTGTAATTATTTTGAATTGCATTATGCCTCAATCATTGTAATTACTTTTAGATCATCCTTAAGCAGCAGTAATAAAAAGAAAAGAAATCAGTCTTAAACCATTTCTCACTCAAAATATTGTAATGTGATATGAGAAGTCTGGCTAAAACACACAAGAGCACGTAAATGTAATGTTTGGACAGGTATGCTGCTCATGCATTCTGCTGTGTCAATTCAGATTTTCAAAATACACCTTATTTTGTGGTCTTTTAATTAGCACCGTTATTACCAACGCTTGGCTAGGAAGGAAACAGGTAATAACAAGATTTATTTTAGCTTTAAAAATAGAAACATGTATATGAGAAGCAAAACTATGCCACTGTTGTTTTTTTGACGTTGCTGTGCTTATGTGTCCTTGAGAGACCCCTCGATCTTCAGTCCAAAATGAAAAACAGCATAGTGTAAAAATCATCACAATTATTTTCTAACTTCTTAAGTCACATGAAAAATATGCTGACTTGGTCTATCCTAGGTTGCACGCCAAATGAGCATGGAAAGTCAGAGAACTGTAAATATTGATGCTGCTATTATCTGCATTACTGTGGTCCTGGAGAGCCCCCACCACTCTCCCACCCTGTGAAGCTCTGAAATAAACCAGGGAAATCGCCCAGCCTGTTCTACCAGTCTTGCTGCGACAGTATTACAAGGAATTGTGCTGTGTGCAGGAACAGAACTAAACATTCAAGGTGCTTCAGGAATTCACTCATATCTTCATTGCGTTTCTGGATTTTCCCTTTTCCTCTTTATTTCTACTCCAGGTAAATAGTATCCCTGACAACAGCAGAACACGGTGCCCTCTCCTCAGAAAAGTCATTTAAGGTAACGTCATGCATGGAAACAGTGTGAAGGCGTCAGATCCTCAGAAGGTATTTAGCTGCTTCTTGGGTTCTGGACCCCACAGTCCTGTGCCTGAAGAGCGCTGCAGGGTGTACTGAATATAGAAGCTATAGCTCCAAAAACAAGCGTGGGAACAACTGACCCCCAAGCGCCCACAAGAAACGGACACAATCCCTGGTCCACAAAGGAGTGTGGGAAAGCCACTAGACTCAACCCTTTCTCCAGGAGACTGTGAAGAATTGCTCATGTAAGAGGCAGTAATAAACGATGCTGAACAAGTTACAAATTTGCCAGTCTCATGATGAAACAACAGCAGAGAAATAACGACGGAAATAATTCTTCCTGGGTATCAATGAACAATCCATAATTTGGGCTATTGCTGTTAAGCGCGATAACAGCACTCACACACTGCTGTTCACTGCTCTCAGGACTACAATCAAATCATTCAACAGCACTGTTTGTTTCCTACTTACGTTGTCAATCACCCATACTGCTACAGTTTATTGCTGATGGAAGAGAAAAATAAATACCTGAGTAACTGCTTGGAGTTCCTTCAAAATGATATAACACTTAACTTCAAAGAAGTACTTAAGATGTTTATTCACAGGAGGTAAGAGCTAGTAAAATTATGTCAAAGGCAGTTTCCCTTCCAGTATAGAGATATAGAATATAAAAATAAATAATTTAGTATCAAAGTCACGAAAAAAATATCTTGCATCCCATCAACCCCACAGTTCTTTATGCAATGCTCTTCCAAGCCCACATGCACTATGTAAATATCTCTAAGTGTGTACATTTACAAATTCTAAATTATTTTTTCAAGTTTATTTAGTTCTTTCTAATATTAAAGTTGCAATGTGCCTGTTTGATCCACAAATATTATAGGAATTCAACAAATTTATTCACTTGGCTTGTAGTAAACACTAACCATTAAACACCTACGTTCTAGGCATTCCTAAGAAACTAAAACCAAGCAAATTAAAGTAAACACCAAAGAAGAGAATTGCAGGCAAAGACTACGCTTGCACGTGCGACTGCACTTGCAGGTGCAGTGGTGGAAAACCCTTAGCTGCGCTTCCGTTTCCAGGTTTGACAAGACCTTCAACTTCAGACACGCAGCACTCCCCAGTTCTTAAGAGAACAACAAAAAAGGGGAGTACGAGGGCACGTCAGAGGAGAATCTCAATATGTTTTCAAGTTACATGCATTCTTGTACCACTGAGAAACCACCTTTTCCTTACGCACTTGCAGTCATGGCAGCAGCACCTCGCTGTACGGAACAGAAACCAGGATCGCTGCAACTACAGAGCTGCTGCCACTGAATACAGATGGAATCCATTCAAAGTCATCTCTCACCCTGCCAAGGAGTAAGTCTCCCTGAAACAGACTCGCAGTTGGCACTGTGCACTGGTTCTTTGGGTTTAAATGCACAAACAAGTCTTTTCATCACTGTCTCCATCCTTAACAAGGATTTCCTACTTCATACAAAGAACTCCATTTGAATTTGGTAAACCCATGCAATGACTTAAAATACACAGTATAGGTGACAAGAAACCAACAAACAAAAAACAAAAAGACCCAAGACTGGATTCTGACCTTATTTATGTTACTGAGAGTAGCTGCTCAAGTCATCAGAGCAAATCAGAATCAAACCTAATATTCAGGAACGCTCCACAGGACTGTACGTACCTCAGGGAAATAATCCTGTGGAAACTTCTCTTTTTCCAGCATGGGCGTGCTTTCTAAAGTGTCTGAGTAGATTTCTTTCCCAGTAACCTTTTTATACTTCTTAGCTAGGAAGAGATATAAAACATAATTAACATACATATCTTTAACATTATAAGCAACTGAGAGCACTCATTGGCAAAGCGGTGGCATCTGCAAAACGGGCAGTAGGGTCTTAGCAGAAATACACAAGCACTGAACTGTTCTGGGGGAAAAAACAGAGACCACTAAACCAGGTATAAACACACTTGTTTATGTCAGACACTTTCAAGCTATGCAGTCAGGGTGCTGACTGTGGTGTTTTTACTATCCAGAGCACTGTAAAGTGTTGGAGCTCTAATTATGAACCAGGTCTCTGTACACCCTTCCACTCAAACTTGCTGGCGTGGTTCTTCCAGGAGATGACTGTTTGTGTCCTCAGACAGCATCCAGCAACCTACACTGGTTCATTAACAGGAAAATTAATTAATATAAAACACATTAAGGTGAAAATTGTTACTTTTTTCAGATTTTAGGTCTACCTACCTAAGCATCAAGTGATGCACATATGTTACACATTAGTAACTACAACTTTAAGCGACCAAACAAGTACATAATCATTCATTTAGATCGTCTCAGCTTTTTGCCTTTTGCTTTAAATCAACAGTATCAACAATCATCATCGACTTAGCTTTTGGCCACACTTAGTTTAACTTTCTGCTGGGCTAGCAAGATCCTGGAGGGTAAGCTGCATCTCTGCCTGGAAGAAGCTTTTTAGGAACGAGTACAAATGTCAGGATTTACTGAAGGATGTGTAATTTCCCAATACCACCATCGCAAATTCTCAGGAAAAAAAAAATAAATACAAGCCATCTTTTGGGGTTCACAGGTCAATAAATCTCTTGGTTAACAGCATTTACAGGAGGTAACATTTTTTGAAGTACAGACAACTCAACTTTGTAGCTAGGTGGGAAAAAGTCACCAGCAAACACTGATCCACAGGATGGGCTGGGGCTGGCAGGAGCTCTGGAGATCTCTGGTCCACGCCTGCTCTCAGCGGGTCGCTCAGGTATGTGTCCAGGCACCCCCAAAAACAGAGACCCCACAGCCTCCCTGGGAAGCTGTCCAATCCAGCATCTGGCCACTCTCATATTAAAAAAAAAATTTTCTTACATTGAAGTGGAATGTCCTGTATTTCAATTTGCGCCTGTTGCCTCTTGTCCTGTCACTGGGCACCACCGAGAAGAGCCTGGCTCTTCTCATCTCAAACATTGCCTCCTGGCATTTATACCTACTGGTGACATCACCTCGAGCCTTCTCGTAATGAAACTAAAATAGTGCCAGCTCTCTCATCCTCATCTCATATGGAAGATGCTCCCATATCTTAGCCGTCCTTTGCTGGACCTGCTCTGGGATATCCATGTCTGTCCTGTACCATTAGTACATTCTGTATTTAAATTCAAAACCTAACTGACCTGAGTCTAGAGTTAACTGCAACTGCCATCACTATCTTCTCAAATGTCTCCCCAAAGAGGAGATGGGAAAACAGCTAGACAACTTCGTTTGTGAAAATTAAATGTTTTTAATTAACAATTGCCTCTGCAAAGAAAGGTGACATCCTCAAGTCATCCACTGAAGTAATTCAAATACTATGATGCCCAGAGACAAAACAAGAAATGTGAAAAAAGTTCATATATGAACAGACTGAATGTTTTTCCTCAGGGACATGAGAGTAGCAGAGAATACGCTGCACCAAACCCAAGTGGTTTAGTGAGTGGTCTGGAACAGGGAAATTTGAAATGTCTCTCTTTTATGTCCCAGAACAGGAATGGAGACAGTCAACGGAATTCAGAAACAGCAATGCAAAACCTGATAAAAAGATAACAATCCATCTGTGGACCTATACGGCTCACGAACAAGAGGTTCTGCTTCTCCATCCACCTTGTACTGGCTCTCTCTCCCGATCAGCGCAATGCATGGGCATGTCTAAAGGCAAGAGCCCGACTTCACTTACCAAACTCCTCCGACACAGGAATTTGGGCAGCTTTCTTACAGCTACTGTTAAGCTGGAACTACCCAACCGGACTGAGTTTTGACTATGAATGCGTAAGAGAAAAACTCCAAAACAACTATTATCAAGAGCCCTGAACTGTTCAGTTCTACTGATATCTGGTGAAAATACCAAGCAATACAAAAACTTGTCACTTTAAGTTGTCGAGGTAAAGTATTTTATATAATCTGAGGAAGCATTTACTGTAATGTAGCAATATATCTTCAGGGAAAAAAAAGGTATCATTCTTTATGTGCCACTCACTTTGAGATCTGGCTCCCACAGGAAGACTAAACAAATATCCCGATAAACTAATGTGGCATCGTTCTAAGTAGATCATGGATGGATGTGCCTCTTTCAGTAAGTTTAACAGTGTCAGCAAAAAGATCCCGATGTCATTCAGGATACAGAAAACACTTGGCAGAACTGTAAGGACTGAAGGTTTCTCCTGTAAGAACCTGAATAAAAGGTAGCGCTTGGCAGAAAGGAGGCACTTTACCATCAGCTTAGAGTAACATCAATGCTAAATATGAACCAGCGATTCATTTACGTGACTGCTGAGAAGCAAATGCAGGAGGAAAGAAGCATGCCTTCTGGTGTATCTCCAAGTAGAAATACTTCTACACTATTTCTGGTTTCGCACCAAAGAAAATGAGATTCTTTCTGTAAATCGAAGTGGTAGCCTGAAAGTGGCGTAACACCCCCAGCAGCAAACCCCTCTGTTGGATGATGGCCCTTCAGAACACACAGCTTGTCGACAGTTTAAATCGTAAGCAAACTTTGGGCCTCTGACCACTGTAAAAATAATCCAACACCTTCTACGCTGTAGCAAATAATACGTGAGTCTGTAGGAGAAAATTCTTCTCATTTTAAATCTCAAATATCTCTTCCTGAGAACTGAAAAACAGAGACAATCTTTTTTTTCCAAAGACTGTATTCAGTCACATCCACCTGTGCAGTGAATTTTAAAAAGACTCAGTGATGTTACAGGAATATTGAATTGTATATAAACATCTTTTTTTTTTGCATGCTTTTGAGTAGAACCAGAATTTCATAATGATTTTAGTGCAGAGAACGTTTGTATCCATTTGGATTTTTCCTCTGATTTAAGAGCTTAATACACTGTGAAAATGTCAATAGTCATGAGAGAAGAGGCAAGTTTTACATTTCCCCTGAAAGATGGGAGCCTTCAGGGCCATATTTTACAAACACTACACCGGGAGGCTGATTCTGCTCTACATTAAGAGACCAACGTGTGACTTACAACACCGACTCAGTGTAGCACCTGCTTTCCTTGGGTTTTTATTACGTGTTTTTTCTTTTCAAGCGATGACATCTTTTGGTGTGTGGTTCACACCTCATCCAGCTTTGCTCCGGTTTTGCTGAGCAACACAAAGCGCTGAACATTTAAAGTGCTTATTTTCTGCAAGAAGTATCTCCTTATTTCTTTTATACCGATTTTCTCCCCTACACTTCTTCCTTCAGTTTTCTCACTTTTTTAAAATTCTTACATTTTCTTTTAAAAGCTGTACAGTAGTGAATAAGCTATCAATCAACGATTAACAAACCCAGAAAGCTCCTCTTTTCTTAAGCCAGTTGTAATTTCACTCCGTCAGATGTCACTAGAGCAGGACACGTCTTGTCTATGACCAGCGGGGGGGAAGGTAGGTGGAACGCAGAGCGAAACTGCTAGTCTGCCAGCGCTGCTGCGACGGAATCGTGGGCAGTCAGTTCACACATTACTGACACACAAAGCCGTTCGCGTGGCAAAATGAATGAAGAGTTAGGAAGGCTGCTGTCTCAAACACAAATGCATGCTGCTTTGCCTCCTTCGCCGGCTCCTCCTCTCACGCGCAGAGCGGACCCGTGGGCTGTTCAACCTCGAGACACCCAGCTTCACGCGCAACGCCCATTTCCTCCAGCGCTGCCACCCTGCACGCACTTCATCTGGTAAGCAACGTCCCCTGTCACTACTAGTGTCTGCAGAACTGTCCTAGTTTGGGAGGAAGACCAGACATGGCCTCTCCTCAGAAGCCCCCACATCGCTATTGAGTTTTCCAGCCCGCTCTCTCAGAAATAAAATGTACTCCGAACCGTCTATGATAACACAGCTAAAATTTTTTTTCAGTATTGAAACCGATGATGACAGGAGGACTTATGCAAGCTAAATCTCGAACTGCTTTTTACAAAGAAGTACCGTTCAAATATTTCAAGGAAGGAAGACCCTGTACCCTCAATTACATGAGGAGAGAGAATCTGTCTCTACTGAGAACAAAAATAATGGATCTATATAATTAAGACAATTAGTTCACTCCATAGTTACCACCATTTCAAGAGCGTCTCAAATTAATGGGATGCTAGATGTAGTATTAATGTGATTCAGCTCAGTAAGCTAAATGAAGCTCAGAAGATTTTTGTATTTAATACACAGACAGTTCTTAACTGAAATAACATAAATTTTATATAATCTTTTCTATATATACTTCAGGAAGCATTCAATAATTTTCTATGATCTTTCTAATATTTAATGTACATAGCCTAGCATTACTTTTAAACTTCTGAGATTTAGCAAGACCTCCAACCCGATGGATCAATGTGGGTTAAAACCAATGACACCCTCCTACTGACCTGCATTGCTCCAAAGTAATTTAAGCCATAAATCTACCTCAGCTGCTTTGCAAAATGACAATCACTGTTGGACATGTAAGGTCTTGGTCCTATATCTGATCTACCTGGAAGAACCTTGTGGCCATTCAGAGTTCTTTTGAAATCATCAGGGATCTCTATGGATCCAAAGATCCATCTGCATGGGAATGATTAATGCACCGTTTTTCAACCTGTGGCCGGTCCATTGACCTCTTCTAAGAGGTCTGTAAAAGGTAAGAAAAGTAACGTCTTTCATCAGTGGACTTGCATGCATTATACAGAAGTCAGCCTGTCATGGAAAAAACTGCTAGGCACCATTATCAGAAAAGACGACAGAAAAGCTGCCTTGATATATAAAGCCAATTGACAATTAACAACATTTAATTCCTTCGCTTACCTTTAAAATCAAACTGGTAGATGTTTTTCAAAGATTCATGAAGAAAGTAAAAACTTCCTAGAGCCTGTAAAAAACAACAATAAAATAAGAAATTATAAAAATATCTACTTTGGCTAACTAAAACCAAAAAAAGTACCATGCTTTCCAATTAAAAAAAAAAACACACAAGAAATTAAATACTAATAAATAAAATTACTAATTTTAAAATTTTCTAAGATCTATAAAAATGTTAATTTCCTTTGTTGCTTCTCTGAAGTTTCGTAAGCCATTATAAAGAAGATCCTTAACTTAGTTGACTAAAGGTGGTAAGGGCACAACTACCAGGTGTAGTTTTAGAAATAGCAAACAGATGGATGCAATTAGTAACACAGACAAGCACCTTTCTAAACACCGAACACATCTCCACAATTCTTTTACAGAAGCCTGACAATTCTGCTTCAGAGCAGAACAAATGCTTTTTGGAGACGGTGCAGTACAGAAAGAAGGGAAGGGCTGAGCGATTCCACAGCTTTGGAGAGCCAGTCACAGGTTTTCCACCTTTCTACCGCGTTGTGCAGAGCCAATGATGCCACCAGCCACGGAGCAGGTGTAACACTTAAAATCTAACAGGAGCATTGGGAATATCTACACGCGCTTGTACCGCTTTCCCTGTTCAGAAGTGTTTTGACAATAACGATAACGACTGAAGAGTGTAGCGCGTCCATCTCTGCTAGCCAGACTGGAGGAAAACTGTTACTGCTGGCTTCGGCGTGAAGCCCGCAGAGGCAAGTGTTTTCTCACAATGCGCTGACCCAAAGAGAAAGAATATAGAAACATCTAGGGAGGCTTAGATGTTTGAATACATGTGAAGTTTCTTGATATTGACATAAGTGAAGTGTTTCTAAGTATAAGCAGAAGTAGAGTCCAGTGCCCAGAACAATACAGGAAAAATCTGAGTTACTATTGAAAATAAAACACTATGTGTTCGTAGTTCAGATTTAGATAGGACTTGTAGCTCCTTCTGCTGATCTACTCCTGAGCAAGCACTCTCTTTAGTTTTTTTCAAAACAGTGACCTAATCCAAGTGTGGAATTCTGTTACAGTTTTAGTGGTTAGTCCGTGACCGAGTAAAGCAGGTAAACACAGAAGCAGTCTCTACTGCATTCAGAAAAGCAAGTAAACTCCCATCACAGCAAATCGATTTTAAAACTATACCGAAGTCCACCCATATTCAGCAAAATATTAGTATCTCTACTTAATGAATACTTAAGTAATTTCCTGGTTTCTGGAGATTTTTGAGATCTTAATCCTCAGTCCATTATTTAGGAAAGCACCATTGTTCAGGACGCCACTTAAGCGTACCCCTTAGGTGCACAGGCACGAGGACTTGGGTGCCAACGTGGACAACAGCTGAAATGCCATCTCCAGCCCAACCACAACGCAGGGAGTGCCGCCCCACTGGGGAGAATGGCCGTCAGCCTCCTGTGGATTTGAGGACCCTTCTCTCTGCCACAGAGTCCCCATGAGATATGAGGAAATCCACTCCAAGCTTCCCACGCCTAATAACCATAAATCCCTCGTTTTCTGGGTACCCGCTCTCAGGCTTCTGGGGCGCAGTTTACAGCAGGGCTGAGCGACTGGCACCGCTGGAACCGTGCTCCACACACACCACCAGAGCAGAGGGACAATAACAATAACGCCTGTTGCCATCACAGTGTCTCACGCAAGTGAAATAAAGAAATGAAGATGCAAAGCGCGAGAGACCATCTAGCCCGGCAGTGGCTCTCAGACAGGGCAGGTAAAGTGCCCGCGGTCACGCGCTGGCAGCAGGCTGCCCACGCAGTCCCTGGGGGGCTGGGGGAAGGCCCAGGGCTGCCGCCCACGGCCACATGCCGTGTGGCTCGCCACGGTGGGAAGAGCTGGCCACCCCTCCCCTGGCCCAGTACCCACACCCAGACAGGACCCGGCACAGCCGGGGCCTGCGCGTTTCAGCTGGGCTGCTTCTGAGGGGGCTCCGCTGGAGCATTTTCCAGGGTCTGCAAGGCTCAAATGTAGGCCATGCCCGATAACCACTTTTCTCACTTGCACCTGAAAGTCTCTGCAGAAGAGGCTTCCACAACTCCCAGTGCAGCCTGCCAGAACGCTTCCCTGTCCTGGAGCTTCCAAAGTTTCCTCAACACGGACAACCCCGTTCGCCTTCCTGCTACGGTCCTTCCCTCCCGTCCGCAAAGCAGCGACGCCTGCACCGGCTCCAGCAGAGCCCGTGGAGGGGAAGGACGCTAACCCGGGCTGCTCGCGCCGAGACCGTCCCTGCTGGCTCCATTTCTGTCAGGGAAGCTCTGCCAAGACTTCTCCTGGACGTACCATGAGCTTGCCGCTTGCTCTTACTTCTTCATAGTCGTATAATATACTGCTTTCCTCCGGGTAATGAGAGGAAATTTACATATTAGAATAAAGGAAAATCAATTGAGAAAGGAAAAAGTAGTGCAAACAGACTTTACAGTGGAATATAAAAAATGTCTAAATTATAAATGAGAACTTGATGAGCCTTTACATACATCTGATGCACTCAACAGAAGTTGAGAGGGAAAAACAAGCAGCCTGCCACTGGATAAAGTCTTACTGAGAACTATAAAAGAAGCAACGCGTTAAGCAAAAAGAGTGATTTAGTTTCATTTCGTCTTTTACTCCTCTAACGACAGAGACCCTCCTGGCAGAGCAGTGTTTTGGTTCAGTGACTGCTGCATTATTTATGAAACGCTGCACATCCAGAGATTAAACATTTGCTGATTTGTCAAAAGCACAAACATGAGGTCCTGCCCATCTCCTTGACATATTAGTCCATCCAACAGAAAACACTGTCACACATTTAATTGATGAGTACGCTCGCCTGCGACCCAGTCAGCTTCCTTTAGGTCTTTGGTTTGCTTTTTTATAACATGGGGGAGGCAAATAAGAAAATGCAGGAGACACTCTCGTAGAGGACTCAAGGTTAACTACCCTGCAACAAGGACACACTGCCAGAAAAAAATAAATCCTGATACAAGATAAAAACATTGCCACCTGGTATTTAATTTCTAACTGAAGAAATTGTCATTAGCAATAGAAAACGCTGCTGTCTCAAGCTAAACTTTCACTATACTCCGGCCTTTGGATTTTAAAATCAGGGGATTATTCTTAAATAATATGTTTACAGTTAAACAATATGCTTACAGAGAGTTGTTTTGTAGAGAAAAGTGTATTTTATGTCTTTGAGAGCTAAAACTAGGTAAAAGTCTTAAAGACACATGCAACCTACAGGTAAAATTCAATTGTTGTACATGAAAATAACTTTCCTAAAAAGCCCTCAATTAAAACAAAGAAAGAAAAATACATGCTGTCACAACTTTAGGTTTTGTGGAAAGGCCTAATGTTAAAAGTGCCTGCTTCTTTGAATGCACATAGGCACCACTCAGGCGCATCATCATCGAGGAAAAACACGGGTGGGAGGAAGTAATTTCCAGAATCCTCCTTGATAAAAGTAAGTTACAGCGAGGCTGACCAAAACCAGGGGTTTGGGATGGGGTGAGACCCTGGGGCCCAGCTGCGGTACCCGGGCTGCACGCAGGCTCGTGAGGGCAGTGACACTGACTGGGTTGGCAGACACTGCTCGGATGAGCAGGCGTCTCACGATGTGGGTCTGTATCACCGAATTTCACCTTATACATAAGCAACCTGTATTCTTAACCTTGGTGCATTTTATACACACGCGGTTTTTATCCTACTGAAATCAGTGCAATCAAGTATGAAGTAAAGCACTTGTGAGTGGGAGGACACTACAGCTGAGCTCTCACCTGCTTATTTATTTAGAGAGCTGACCTTAGATAAAAGCGTACAACGTAAGTGTTATATCAAATTTACGTAAGTTGAATGTGATATATATACACACACCTATATTGCAAAAAAAAGTATAAACAGCTAGATGAGTTCTCAGTTATAAAATCTCGTTAAATACGATTACTCTATTTTACCAGAAGCTATTATTAACTTAATAGAGTACATTAAAGTCATGCTCTCTAGACTTGAGACATTCTCCCGCCTCCTCCTATTTCTGAATTCTTCCCCTTCTTCTTTCTTCAATGCACAGAGCAAAATCTGACATATATAAAGATAACTCTTTGTTACAGAATATTACACTTTAGGACCCCAGTATAAGGATACAGCCTCAGCAAGAACCTGCAAAACATCATCCCAAATGCCTCAAGTCTGAAAAATTTAAAAACAAATGAAAAAGGGATCCTGGAATGGGAAATCCTGGGCTACCCCAGTAACATGGCCAACTCAGCCTACCCATAACATCTAAATACTGCTTGAAGGGAGCTTTTCTTTTCTCATAATCTAGGACAGCAGAATCGTGCAGGCTGGAAGGGACCTTTGGGTCTCCAGTCCAACCCCTGTCCAAAGCAGGGCTGACAACGGGGCTGCTCAGGGCATTGCCCGCAGGATTCACAAACCTCCAGGTTGCAGATTGCCTCCCCCTACTGAAGGCTCTGTTTCAGTGTGTGATCCCCTTCAGGGTAAACCTTTTTCCCGTTATTCTCATTGGAATTCCCCTTGCCACAGCTGAGATGGAAACTAAAAAAAAATTATTTGGAAATAGGGACCTATGCAAATCAGGCACAATTAATTCTAAAGACAGGTGAAAATTTAATCTAGGTGACAGGATTATGAATTCTGAAGCTTCTCTATGTAACACATCAATAAGTAAACCAAGAAGAATCAAGACCTGTTTTATTTTGATGCCATAATTCTATTAAAAATAGTATCGCCACTTGTGGTCAAGCTACAACTTTATTTCCGAGCATCCTGATTTGCTCACTGTTTGACTTCTTACAGTTTTAATCTCATTTTTAAAAACTAATTTTGAAGAATTATGCAGCAAAAGTTTGGTTTGATAGTCTACATTTGTAGCACTGAGCGTCAACTAATTGCGCACAAAGAATCTCTGATAGTGATTAACACTGTACAGTTTCAGGAACTGATACTACTAACATTAAGATAGGCTTTGACCATGTAATTCCAAACACACCACTGAAAAGAAGCAGAACTGTAATGGAATGGAAATTACAGCTATCACTATCTTCCGCATTGTTATAGACTTAATCAGGTTTATGTACATAAAAGTTAACTTGTAAAAATGATGGAGTGCAGTTATAATTCACTGCCCTAACACAATGAAATATAACTAAAAAGAAACTTTCTTTCAGGGCTTAATGCCTAGGCCCTTTTGTTGAAGATATTATGTTAATTCAATTTATTTCTCATAAAATGACAGTTTAACAATAAAGTTAAATGATTTTAATTCAAAGTCTAGATCTTTGATTTATTTTCTTATTTAAAATTTTAAAATCCTTTGGAAAAAGAAGTAGTGGCACATACAGTAGCCGTAGTACATTCAGTATTTAAGTAGTACAATATAGAAACACATTACAAATTATAAACCACCCCAAACAGTTCAACTTCTAAAAAATTTCAAACATAAAGAAAGAAAACTATTATTTGTTCCACTTTAAGGACTGTTGAAATTGATTACTTCTGCTGTTAGCACAAATTCTATGCCATCTGTAAGCAGGTGCTCCGACCAAAATGCAACCTCAGAAGTCGTGTTTTGTGTCGTACCTTACTTCCTCAGTTTCTGCTACATCTATGTTAGTGATTGCAGAACAGTGAATCGGCAAATATCTAAGCCCTCTTTACAGCAGTCAATTTTTAGAGTAGAAGCCTGAAAAACAATATGCGTTGAGGGTCACTGAAGCTGACTTTACTGTACAGTTAGGGAGGACACACGTTCCACAACTGCGTCTCCCCAGGACAGTGCCGCAGTCATCCCCTCAATGGATGAATCTGTTGACTTTCACCTCGAGCATTCAGAGCAACCTCATTTCTGAGATGAAGGCTCAGACACAGCGTGACAAGCTCTTGCTAGCCACTCTGAACCCAAATCGCAGTGGTACTGCACCAAGGAATGAAGAGGAGATGGTGTATGCTCTGCCGTACATGTAATGTCTTACCAGAACGAGGGCAAGGGAGCAGCCACGGTCTTCTCGGCTTGATTTTCCAAGCAGTCTGCAAACACAGACTAGTCATGGAACCTGTGTTTCAGTAGCCCCGTCGCAGCGTGATGAATGGATAGCTCACAGTTTGGCTCAGATCAGAAAGTTCTTAATTTGTCAGGTCAACCCGCCAGCCCTTGGGTCTGTAATTTTATCAAAATCACCTTGTATTCAGTAATACAAGAAGTTTCTAAAAGTCCAGGGAGATCAGCACAAGCCCTCGACCTCAGGCAGTCACATGGACCGCATGTGTAATTCCCTGGACTGATCAGCTGGGTGGCTTTCTACCCTGCTGGCAAAGCCAGGAGCGGCCAAAACAGGAAGGGCTTCACCAGAGTCTGAGTCGCCACAAGTATGTATACAATTCAAAGTAATACGTGTGGCCATAAAGAAGTACCACACAGACACAGCTGGTGGCTGTATTTAAATTTATTCACATTCTGCTTTATAGAGGAGTTTAAGCATTGTAAATAGGTATGAATATATATATACACACACCCCAACTAAAATAGCAGAAAGCATCAAAGTGAAAAGTCAGATTGGACAGTCATGAAAAATGTTAATTTTTAGCTGGCCAAGTACCTTAGAAACACCCAAGAATGTTAAAACTGGTTGCTGATTATTCTTCTGTCTCCCCTGTACATTATAACTAAACAGCTTTGCTTTAACGCTCCTAAAATCAACGTTAGACCTGCACACAAAATCCTACAGGTAGACTGTGGAAAATTTCCTTTGTGAACTCCTAGAAACTCTTTCAATATCGTAACCACTAATTGTAGAGTACACAGTCAAACACATCCCAGCTTTTGAAAGCTTTTGTGAGAACAGCCCTTACGGAAGCATTCAGGAACTCAGTGTAAAGGCCAGGTGATTATCTCATGGCAATACTGTTATTAACAAAATGCCTTTTTTCAGGACTGACAGAAGTACCTGACTGTTCTTACCACGTGCGTGTACAGAACTGCACTGCAACTGTAGAAACTGATAGTAAAATTTAACTTCCAGTCAGCGCGTGTTAATTAGGAGAGCTTTGCATCTCCCCCCCAAAATGTATTATGGAGAAAAAACTAGGTATGTTCTCCCTGTTAGTAGACTGAAGTTAAACGTTCACTGCTTTTAATTCGGTCCCAGAATGATACTCAGTACAGTATTGGAAATTTCTTTCATTATTCCCTGCCACAAGACTCGTCTGGAAAAACTGATAGTGATGGCAACACAAGCAAATTGGTTCTGATGGATTACACATCTGGCATTATTAAAAACACTATTCTTTTGATTACACGGAAATCTTGCCACAAAAGTCTGAAGATTAAAATAACTCTAATTTTTTAACAGCCAATTGGCATAATTTCTTTTTAAAGTACGTCATTTTAACTGTGGAAATTTAATGCATAAAGGAAATACCTGAATAAAAGTTTAATTACTGTAGAGAGTAAACATTTACTGCATTACCTCACTATATGTGAAAAAGCTAATATATAAAAATTGCTTTAAATAAATTGAAAATAAATTGCCAATGATGACACAGAAACTGTAATTCATGTAGTCATAAAATCCATAATTAGCTTTAATGAATTTTTAAAGTCAAAGTTCAACCCAACTTTTTCAATGTTTAACCTACGCTATCAATATAGTTCAAGGAATTAATTTATCATCGAACATGACAATGTCTGAATATTAATCGGCGCGGGGCTCTGCTGACAGGAAGGCCTTATCTCTTACCAGTCCTCGGGCCGATGCTGCCTGTCAGCACTGTGCCTGTCACACCTCATACTATCGATTACCTGCCTGTTTTGCTAACAACAATTAAAAGAATACTTTACATATTTATAAACCCAAACATCAAGCGCATGTATGAGTTTCCCATTAGTAAAACGGAGTCTATTAGCTGCCACCTTTCAGTCAAGGGAACCATAGCAAACAAGAAGTTGCAGCGACTCCAGGCAGGAAGACAATAATTTTACATAAAAGCGCTGTTATCGGGTACTATATGGGGACACCTTATCTGCATCCATTTATGTCGCAACGAAGCTTAAGAGACTCAAACACAAAAAGCAGCGAAAGGAAACGGCGCAGGCCCAACCCCCATACGGCCTCTCCGGGGGGGCCGCCAGTCCCGGCCGCGAGGGGCCGCCTTGAGGCGGGGGGGGCCCGGCGGACCGGCACCCCCGCCCGGGCCCGCCCGGCGGACCGGCACCCCCGTCCGGGCCCACCCGGCGACCTGGCACCCCCGCCCGGGCCCACCCGGCACCCCCGGCCGGGCCCGCAGTCCAGGCAGGGCCCTGTGCGGAGCGGCGCGGCGCGGCGCGTCCCGTCCCGGAGGCCGGCGGGGCCGCCCGGGCAGCCGGGCCCGGCCGCCCGCCTTGCAAGCTGCCACAGGGCACGGCGAGAGCAAAACGGCTCCAGGACTCTGCCAGGAAACAAGCCACAGGCGAGCGTGGGTTTCTGTGGCAGGTTACAAACACGTCGTGAAAACACCTGCCCTTAGTTTGTCTTAAACAAGTTAATTTTGATACAATTGTCACTTTCCAAGAAGCGAAGAGAGGGCACGACACAAGGGCAGGCTGGCTCAACACATCCAAATAGCGACCGACTCGGTAACTACAAATAGTAAGCGATGTTAAAGTATATGCTTGTCAACTCCGTTCATAGGCTACTTGATCCAGTATAGCTAAATTAGCACTAAATGTCTATTATTCATTCAAGGTTAAAAAAACAGGCTGGGTACACAGATCAACTCATTATAAAATAGTCTATCACTTTTTATTTGCAAATAAATGAGGTGTCCAGCAATTTATCATTTCCTGAATTAGACTTATCAGCTAAAGTACATATAATTAAACGGCTATTGAGCTTCCCCCAAAAGGCCTCGTCTACCTGGCGCGCAGACAGCCGGAGCCCGAACCAGACCATTTCAAACAATTACGCACTACTTCTGCAGCTTCGTATCTCAAACACAGGTATCGGACTTAATTTCAACAGTATTTGAATAATTACACCTTTAATAAAGTGTAAACGTGACTGGGCTCCAAGTACTCAGTGACAAACTTAAAAACTTTTTCGGTGTGCTGTAACTTGGTCTGTATTAAAAACATCTGCTTAGTTACATGTGATACTCTCGTTAAACCAAACGGAATTAACTCACTTGAGAAGAGTGAAAACCACTGTGGGATTGGTACTAAAGACTCTCTTACTCCGTAAAACCTAAAACGATGTTACATATCACAATATAAACATACCTATGGGGTAAAGAGGCAACTTGTACGACAACTTGCTTGTGCAATTGCTAGAATTAACAGTTTCTCCAGTGACCATTCCCCAGTTAAACTAACACAGCTGAAGCAGTGGAGACTTCTGACAGCAGAAGCCTGCAGGTACAGCTGGCGGGGAAAGAAAAGGGTATGTAGCACCAGGTCTACCCAAATCCTGACCGTTTGTTTACTAAAATTATAGTAGATCCATACCTGTAAAGATACTTCTGCATTTCTAGATTAAATTCCACATGCTGGTTTTGACTTAAGAAGTTCTAATTTGTTTGCCATCTATTTATTTTAGGGACCTGCCAATTTTTCAAACCGACTCTCTCAGCCATCCTGTTGCAGCTAGGCAGTGAAGTTATACTTCTGACTACTTTGTGCCAGCAGAATAACCTCACACTTTCCATGTTTCCAGCTTCAACGAGCTGTCAGAACACACAGTGATTTCTAACCATCCTGAACTATTTTTAATGCCACAATCTTTCCTGTTAAGTTGTAGTTTAGCAGCACCAGACATACCTTTTAACATCTAGCACTGCTCCCTCACTCTTTTCCTTCTTCTTTCTTCAGAAGAGTTAAGTGTGACAGCAATAACAATTGAACTATCAAGAGGAATAGTCACTATAAACTTACCACTAAAAAAATCCAAATAATTAAAAAATAAATTCTGATTCGTTTTGTTTTTATAATAGTTGGATTAAATGTAATTCAGGAAACAACTGATCCATGAGTGTTTATGTATAGTTTTATAGCTTGTACTATTTACATCTGGACTTACTACCAAGATTTACATATTTTCAAATGGGCTTAATCCGTTTAGGTTTCTGAAAAGGTTGTGACCTGTCTACATGACAGATTGGAGTAACTGTTTTAAAAATTCCAAGATATCTAAATCCCTAGTCATTTAGATACTTAATCAAGAGACTATCATAAAAAAATAACTTGTTTGTAGACCTGGTCTTTATGGATACCTCAGAGAGGTCTCCCTGCTAACAGCAACCATCAATAGTACATTTTCAGGAAAAAACCTAAGTCCCAGGAGCTTTCATTTTCCTGTTCTGAAGACTAACAAAATGAGTAATCTTCAGCTAATATGACCCACCTCTACTACCTGCTCTTTATAATTTCTTTACTGCATCAATACAGCAAATGAGAAATCATATTCAATTTGAAAGGACACTTTGGGACTAGTTAATTTAAGACGAAAAGAAAAAATTAACAGAAAATCTGAGCTATGTATAAACATGTCTGGTAAGTAAATGAGTAATACAGATGTAACCTACCACATTGACACAGAATATTTAATACCACTTTTGATACTGACATCTTTCACAAAGAGATTTAACATTTTAACTACAAATCAATTCAATTTAAAAAAATATCATACAGAGGTTCTTTTTCTTAAAACAAAGATTACTGACAGACCAAGGAGCCAACAAGATTTAAGGAAAGTGTATGTATGCTGAACAGTTAAAAAAAAGGCCACTTATCAATATTCCTGAACTCAGAGCAGAACCTTCACAAAGCCATTAATCACACTGTTATTTAATATTTCTATTACACAAGCACTCTAGAGGCCCCCAATCAGGGTAAGAGGCACACAGCTTGGCTCCGCACCAATATGAAAAGGAGGTGGTCTGAATACAGGATTCAAAACTGTAATTCAGGGCCACACTCTGAATTCTGCCCCAGCAACTTTTTAATGGGCCTGACTACAAGAAGTGTGTGGGATCAAACAGCCCAAACCTGCCGAGGGCTCCACCGGTGGCTTCAAAGCCAGAACAAAGCACACGGCACGGCTCTGAATATTCACTGGCTCTTCAGTATGAGGAGAGATACAAATAAAATCTAATTTCTATCTGTAAGCACAGCAGACAGAATAAGCGTACCTAAAAAGAGATATGCACTTAAATGCTTCAGGGTTATTTCAGTTACAAGTTCTTGAGAAACACAGCTCAAAATACTGTACAAAAGCCAGATTTATCCAATAGATATTGGTAACAGTTCATGAACTGAGAGAAACTGAGCTTGAGTCTCAGACCGCAGAAGATAACACAAAAGTGCAGAATACTATTTTTCAGGAAGCAAGCTATATTCTATATACTATTTAACATTTCTTTTTGTGATCATTTTAGGAGTGTAACCAATGGCAACGTGGACCAAAGTAACACTTCACCTCTTCCAGAAATGTATTCCTTATTCCCTTGTACTTCTGTCCTCCCAGTACTGCATGAGCGAGTGCCCCACAAACCACCAAAGGGATGCAGCCGTGAAAAAGGCAGAAGTGACCTCAGCATGCGGCACGTGAGATACAGCCACAGTTAGAGAAGCGGGAATTCAGCTGTAGAGGGTGATGATGGTGCAGCATGTGGAACCACATTACAATTCCCATCTCCCATGTAAAAGGTTTGACCACACTGAAAAAAGGCCATCAGGATTAGAGAATAAGATCCTGTCATGCAAGAAGTGACAAAAAGAGGCTGACTCCGTATCCCAGCAAAACGAAAGAAAGCTGCAAATAAACCAGAGATGAGGAGTAGCACTGGGGAATAGAAAGAACTATTTAAGCTGAAGAGCAGCACTGACACAGGACAAAGCAGATCCAGACCAAACAGAAATTAATCTAGACTAGTTATAGGTATCTGATAACCATGAAGAGACCGAGTACGTGGACTGTCCTGGGAGCACTCCCCTGATCTGCGAGGGCAGAAGGGAGATGCTGTGAGGGCAAAAATCCTGACTAGTTCTGAAGCAAAACTTGACAGATGTACGTGAGCCCAGCAAGAAAATCTGGGCAATTTCTTTCAGTCTTTTTGCTCCTACAAATCAGTGGCTGCCTCACTCCCAGCCAAGCCCGGCATACAGCCATGGTCAGTCAGTGAGTTGTACACCAGAGAGCTCTGCACAGCGCACGGGGCCACAAGGCAGAAAAAGAAATGCTCTGCACGAATGCTGAAGCGCTCATGCACCTGGTAAGGCGGCTGATCCATGCTGTGCCTTCACAACCAGAGACCAGTCCCTCCCAGCTGTGTTATACGAGATAGGATTTGCCTTTGGCAGTGCCGCTGGAACTGGGATGCAACTTGGATGGCTCTGATCAGATGGGAGAGACTGCTGGATATTTAACATTTTACCATTTTTTTTTGTTTGTTTGTTTTGTTTTTTAGTAGAAGAAAAGTGCTTCATTTCGTAGGCAACTGGTGAGCTGGATGACTCTTACCACATTTACTTGACTCTAAATAATTTTAATTTTTAAAACTTTAAATCAATTTAGTATTTGACTGATATATTCTTACATAATACACTCAAGATGGCAAATTCAATTTGATGAGGAGGCATTAATGCCCATTTCATTTAGTATTATACAGGTCATCTCCAAATAGGAAAGTACCATGTGGTAAAAGGTTGTATTTAGCATGTCACAGTCACTGGCGGTTGTTTTGTATCTCAAAGAACCTTTGTAACTGCCTCAAAATAAGAGATGATTGATTTACAAAGTACCAAATTTCAAATTTCATATTCTAGGACTAAACATCAAATAATTGGACAAAGCTGTCCCCCTGTCTGACCCATCACAATCAAGCCCCTTTCAAGGTTGACTGCCTGCATAAGAAATATGTGCATAATTTCATTTTGTCTCCTGTCCAACATCCAATGTTAGAAGTTAATTAAATTGCTTGTCCATTGTATTCATCCACTTACAAAGTTAATGATATTCTGTTCCTGAATTAAAGAGAATTTTATAAAGCCTGCACTATGGAACCTGGCATGCTGTACACTGAGGAGCTGAACTCTGTCATGGTTCCTGATTGCAGCTCTCCTAATTAGGAAACAAAATGAATGTTTCTGTGTCTGCCAATGCAGAGGACAAGTCATTCCAACAGCGAGGGTAAATGCTTCGTACAATAGCAACTTAATAATATCTCATGTTTGACTATAATAAATTCTGCAGGATTAATAAACCTGTTAAATTTTTAAATTACCATAACAAAGATGAACTGCAGTGTAACAAGACAGCCCTAAAAAAGGAACACAGGTTTGAGGGAGAGAACAGCTTCTTGCAAGGGCATCAACCCTGAGGACACTGAAATCACCGGATTAGTGTTCTTGCATGAGACAAAGAAGGAAAACATAATGATATGGCAGTGGAGCCAGCTGAGAAGCTAGGATTAATAATTTAAACTACACTACTCTTGTGCTTTTGGCCTAGATACAAAGACCTGGTACCCATGCAGCAGTCTTTCTAAGCAGCCGTACAATCGAAGTGTAATGCAGTTGCAGATCAGGTCCCCGTTAATGGCAAAGTTCTCCAGTCCAGGAAAGCTGCTGGTAACAGTGCCGAAGCCATTGTAGGAGTCAAAGCTAGAATTAAGCACAGCCTACATGCTGTGTGGGAAAAGACAACCACGTGGTCGAGTAAAAACCATCAGAACTGCCCTGCACGGAAGTGCTGTTTTAAGATACTCTTTCCCGTATTCAGCAAGAAGCAGCCTTCCATGGCGCAGGTGACTGGAGACACCATCTGTCTTACCTCAGCCTTCCTAATTGCTGTCACCCAGATTCTGACCATGCTGCAGCGGGGAGGAGGACAGCGGCACGCATGGGCATGCCAACGCCACCTTCCCCAGCCCTGCGCAAGCTCCTGGAGCTGCATCCCAGCCCAGACGAGCAGAGCGGAGGCCAGTCGTGCTCTCGGGAGATGCGGGGTCTGGGCAGCATGGCTTTGCGTGACACTGCTTGCCACATCCAGAGCCGTATAGAACTGCTCCATCGGGTCACGCTTCACAGCCAGACTCAGAGGGATGCGTTCGCTCAGCCAGTGCCTCTGCAAACAACAGCCACCGCCGTCAAAACCTCACCGAGTGTGTTTCCAGGTTATGGTCTACAAAACCTACAGCATCGTGCTCTTTATTCAATGCAATTGTACAAAACCTACAGCATCATGCACTTTATTCAATGCAATCCTACTGGAAACTCAAGCATGGGACAGCAAAATAGCAGCCATTTGACACACAGAAGAGAATTCCAGAGCCTCTGTATTGCCAAGCCCGAGGGCAATGGTACCGGGGCTGCAGGGAACGCTCTTGTAATCCTCCTCTTAACACCCTCCCTCAACCTGTCTTCTCAGGCTCCACTGTAACATGCTGAAAAGGTCTGAAATCTCTAAAAATACCACCAAAAAAGTTAGGTTTTCAGTGCCTATTTACATCACCATAGTTATTGTGGAGGCCTCATCCCTGGAGGTGTTCAAGGCCAGGTTGGATGAGGCTTGGAGCAACCTGGTCTGGTGGGAGGTGTCCCTGCCCATGGCAGGGGGTTGGAACTGGACGGTCTTTTAAGGTCCCTTCCAACCCAAACCATTCTGTGATTCTATGATCCCAAGTATTGAACAACAAATACAATGAGAATTGCCCGTATTTGAAAACCAGAATCTCTACTGACTTTTACTGACTTAATACAACATATTTTACCTTAAAAAACAGGAAAAATCTGTCTCTCCCAGCTTTTGTCTTTTACCCAATGCTGTTAATGCAGAAAGTTGGTATTAAAAATCAGAAGTGTTCCTTCACTGACACCTAATTCAGTGCAATGACTCTTCAATGTCCTACTCCATACATTGCCATTTCAGTGAGAAACAAAGATGCATATTGTAAGTTTTTTTAATTATTATTGCTAACAAGGGGCCAAACCCAGTTATTTTCTAACAGGCTCATTGAAATGAAGAGCAATATGATTTATGTGATTAGATATTATAAGCCCTTGCAGTCCTTGCACCAGTTGCTGCACTGATTCCATAAAGGTATAATGATATAAACCAAAGCAGCAATAATACAATGATTTAAGCTTACTCTGTCAAAATTAACTAAAAATACTGAAAACTGAGTTAGGAAGAATCCTGAAAAAATTTTCAGTGTATCCAAGCTAAAATAAGAGCATAAATGAAAACACGGCTGGCATATTTGGTTTAGGGAACATAAGAAAATGTCAGGGTTGCTGAAAAGAAAATAATTTTCGTGGAATTATATACAATAAATATATGTAAAATAACAGAATGCTTGCTGCCATTTTGCATTTCTTCACGTACATTTAGGAGCAATGCTTTGTGATGATTCATTTTAAACTATGCTCAGCATTTTCTTCAAGTGGTCTCATTTCCAAAATAAGGCTACATTTACCAATCCAAAAGATGTATTTTGACTAATGTAACTTTTGTGAATTGAAACGCATTAAATAGTATTGGCAAATCAATAAGGACATAAAGATGTAAAGCTTTTCTTTATGAAATAAAGCAGATTATACTCTTCTAATCTAAATACTCAGTCAAGTCACTTGATAATTAAATCACATGGAAAACCTGTCTTGTTATTAAAATCTCTTTAGAATATCCATGTAAGTTGGAGTATGCACGTAAGTAATACGTATTATTTATATTTCTACCTTTCAGAACTTTTCAATTTCAATTAAAATGCTGTAATTTTTATTGGGAATCACATTACATGCATGATAGATATAAGTTAATTAAAGGACAATCAATTCTAAGAGACAGCCAACAATGAACCTAAACAGTTTACAAATTACCTATTGTCATTCAACTGGAACGTGCAGTGTCTATGGACTATTACAGAAAAGCTTTAATTGATTTTTAAAATTTCAATAATACGGTACATTTTGTACATTTATAAGTACTCTGCTTGTACTGAGATTTCTAGAATTAAAGTAATTGTTGGGACCACGAATGGAAACTCCTGGCATAATGCAGAGCTTAGGTTTGATGTTCAATGAAATGCTGACATTCCTTATACGTCCCAAAATAGCCATATCTACATCTCATATCGTACAAATATCTGTTTCATGTGGCATAATGCTTTAAGCTAATCATATTTTTGAAGGAACCTGACTAATTACAATTTGTTACAGACATGCAGGTTCCATTGCTCTGATGACAGGCAAGAACATTTTTCTCTTTAAATTCTGGCAAGCCATAGAGCAAACTGAATTACTCAAGAAAAAACTAGAAACTGTCCCCTTCTGATGCACTGGTAACACAGACAGCAAACACTAGAACTCATTAAAGCTCTTTTGTCTCAACATCCTAAAAAGTCTGAATAAAAAGAGGTTTACTGTGGCCTATTTCTACTGTTTCCTCCTTGTTTTAGAATTGGGAGATCTGACAAGTCTCAGAGAACCAGTAATGAGAAGCAAAGACCAAGCAAAGGCTTGTTTTCCAGCAAAGGTACCTTCTCAACATGGAAATCCCAAAGACATTACTTCACGCTCACAAAAGAAATTCCTGCAGTTCTGCTGATGTAGGTAAGACACTTGTTGACGTTCTGCTCCTAAGCAGGTAACTCATTTTGTCAGGCCACCCCTGTACCAGACACACATCAGATACAGAGTCAGAAGAAAGTAAATGCTTACACCTTCTGATCTACTTAACTGGTGTGAGCACCGATACGAACACAGCATTAGGGTGAATGTGCCTTAATCTGCCACGCTCGTGATTTATCCTGAAGCAGAAATCCAGCTTCATGGTAGGAGGAACTTGGAAGGATGCCACCCTCCCTTCTGCAAAACTTCATTTCACAAAGAAAACACCACCAACAGTTTAGGAAGAAACTGTTAGAAATGTGTTTGCCATCTCTTGCTTGGAAGTGTAATTCATTATTGCTGTTAATGCTTTACCTTTCAAAGTCTCAGAAGAACTTTCAGCTATTGAACTGCCACAAAGGAATTCATGGTGTTGTGCTAGAAACAACAATACAGTTACGCTCAAAGGCTTACCATCTTAATTTGTGGGGGTTTTTCCCCACACAAAAGCAGCATTTGAATACCCATGCCTGACTTTAAAAAAAAAAAAAATTAAAAGAAGAAAAACAAAACCAAATGTCTGTATAGAGCATATGAAAAGTGAGCTTCAGATTACTTCAGTTACCAGTCTGTCACCACTGCCTTGCTCATACCCTATTTTTGGCCTTGCTAACATCACCGTATTACCATTATTTTCTAGCTTTGAGACAATAAACGATAAAGAAAATCTATTTAAACATTTCAAGAACAGCATAGCATCGTAGAAACAAAGCTCACGGCTCTGTAGCACGCTTTTCAATCGTATGAAATTTGATAAAAGGTAGTACGAGAGATGACAACTAAAAGCCTCCAAACTTGCACCTGAGGCCTAACTTCACTAAAATTTTCAATGGAATTTATGTAAAATATGTTTACGCTCAGTATGATGTCAATGCTTTTGAATGAAATGGCAGCTAGGGATGCCACGGCACTGAGTGGGGCCACCGTGGGCTAGGAGATGGCTTTGACGACAACAACTCAGAACACCAAGGCATCTACTCAGCTGGTCGGAGTTACAGTAAGGCATGAGCTGCTGCAGGATCAACTCTATATTTACACCTGAATTTGAAACCAAATAAATAGAAACCAATTTCCATTTCTAGACAGGAATATACTGTCTTACAGAAAACAGCAACAAATGAATTAAAGAGCCTAAAAAAACTTAAAAACTTAAAAAACCCCAAACAACAGCTCTTTCAAAGAAGTGAAAAATATCAGTCAATTGTACTGTTAGTCCACCTACAGGTAGGGTTTTTCTTCCTACAGGCTCATACTTGAATTAAAAAGAAGCCACCATTTGAAAAGAATGTTTTTGTAATAGCAAAAGCGAGAAAGAAAACCTCTATATTGATAGAAGTAATAACTTGAATTTTATTTTAAAACTGAGAAGACAAAAATAGTCTGTATAAATCAAACAAGTTGTCTCTTCATGTCACTTTTATGATGGACATTAATCTTAGTTTCTAGACAGAACTGCTGTCTGATGTAACCACGCTTATTGACTTAATGGGAAGAAATTTATATTAGTCTAGGAAGCTGTGATGAATGCAGTCTTAAAGTTCAATGACTCAAACACTTTAGTAACCTCAAACATTGACCCAGGTAGACAGAAACTTAAATCTTAATCCTGGAATGTAAGTTTATGCTTCATTCACATTTGTTGCTAGAAAATTTTGAATGTTCATGTATTTTTCATGTCTATTTATGCATGCATGTGTGTATATATATGAACTCTATATGTAGTACACAGTTTTCATATAGCAAGATGTCTGTGGGGAAAGAGCCAAAGTACACGCCTTTTACCACAATGTGTGCTCCCTCCCAGGACTGAGGAGTGGAAAAGTTGCCAAGAGATTCTGAAGCAAATCGGAAGCTCATTTCTTGTCAGCAATTAAAAGTTAAAAGAATATGCTGAAACTTGACGTCTTTGCCACAGAACCCTGCTCAGCCTTCATAAATGCCAGTGCAGGGGGGAGGCGACTGCGAAACGACGGAGGCTGTGGCTGGCTGCTGAGAGCACGGCTCAGGCTCTGCTCCAACACTTCCACCCGCCTGGGAGAGTCTCCAGGCAAAAGCCCCCTCTCCCCGAGCTGAGCGTGCCAGCCTGAGGCAGCCCAGCGGCGATCCCGCCGGAGCCCGGGACCTGCCTAGGGAAGGCAGACACACACTGCCAACTTTGGTGGCACCAACTGAATTGGTTCGTATTTGAATGGTGAAATGATGAGTACAGAGGATCACGCTGATGAACCAACAGAACCATAGTTTAACTTCCTTCCTACACGCTGTACTAGCGTGCAAATGCAGGTGGACAAAAAAAGCCCCAAAACCAAATCAAACTCACACTATAGCCACAGGCTATCGGAATGGGGCTATACAGATGCAACTGCCCTTCTGGCGGGAAACGATTCCCCCGTGTTCAGGTCCATACGGCGTGAAGCCTTTGAGATGGGATTTGTTCTCGCCCTCCTTTCCTACCAACCTCCCCAAATGTTTTTGCAGAAACTGGTACAACTGCGCCTGCAGTTTACAATCTGAGAGGAGCCTGTGCACACAGCGGGAGTCACCGGGTATTCTTACCACCTCCTTCCCGGAGGGGCAGGATGTGTTCCACTTCATCAGGAACCCAGCACAATAGAAGTCGCTTAGGGTTTTTAGAGAATTAAATTATGTTTAATTATACGCGGGACAAATCCGTACAGAAAGAACACTTCCCTTAGTGCTTGCTGTTATTTCTGACCCAAACAACTGTAGATTCCCCTTTTGCAGATCTGTCATTTTGGAAGGAGATATATATATACATATATATATATAT
>VFFE01008988.1:228054-270235 GCA_008921705.1 Burhinus oedicnemus
AAAAAAAAAAAAAAAAAAAAAAAGGTAATACTTTTAAACAAAAACTACTAGACTGCTATTAGCAGCCAAAATCACAAGAAAATGAGAGCAAACAAGTACGTGCCTAAGGCTGTGATTAAAAAAACCCAAAGCCTAAAACCTTCCCACACAAAACCAATCAGAACATCTTTTTTGATAAAAAAGATAAACATAATTTGTCTTAGCTTTCAAAGACAGCTTCTTTTAAAAAAACAAACACAAATCGTTGCTATATATTTCAGAATCCTAAACCCGTGCCTATTTGTATCTAGCAATACATTACATTTTTATTCAAAGCATTTTTCTGTTTTAAATGCAAATACATACGTAATAAGAAAATTCAACTTTCCATGTTGCATCACCTTCCTTACTTTTAAGGAACAGTCCCTTTGTTACATGCAAGAGAAATGACAGCCCAAGAAAGTTACACCAATAAACCCACAGATGCTATTGACTTCAATGGATTTCCTCAAGAATTTACATATTTACCAACAGAATAGAATTTCATACCTGAAGTCAATGGGCTGTGATCTGGCCCTACGTTCTCTCAAATGGGAAAACGTCAATTTTCAGAAAGGAGACGCTCTATTTTAAATCGTAATGACTGCAAGTATTCTGACTCGTCTAGTATCCTGCTTTGTCACACTACTGTTTATAGTTTTCCCTGGTAAAACTGGAGGCACAAAGGCAAACTAGCCTACTAGTTCAAGACAGGAAAAAATAAAAAATTTAGTTGCTATATATGAAAACACAACATAGATTTTTATATAAGTTAGCATCCACAATTCATTTTGAATTTTTAAGCAGTAAATTGTCAAAATAGTGGTAGTTGTTTCCTAACCACATTTCAAACATTTTTAGACAAATCCAAATCACTGAAATGAAAATTTTGGTCCTTAACTATTCCATGTATCTTCTTGGACTTTTGAAGTATACCTCATACAAGAGCGGCGACATTTTTAGGTTAGAGGTTTTAGAAGGATTAGTCGTCGTTTTTACTATTACATGCTGTATAATCTTCCACGTAAACTTGTGTCAGCTTGCTTTAAATTAACTTTAATTCAGGTTTACCAGAGAAGAAAATCAGACTGTAACTAAATGAGGTCAAGGACTTTGGGAGACCTCATTCAATCCCACAATACTTGGATCTTTTTATGAAGTCCATTTGATCATCGGGAGTCACGGAAATGGGCGCAAGTATGTATGGCAGATTAAATAACTCTGTTTAATATTAGTCAGAAATAAGAAACAATAACTAATATTTGTAAAAAGTTACACCTGAAATATTTCACTCTGTCTTATGTTAAATGTACTTAGCAGAAAGGTCAGAGCTCCTGAATTTGCTAGATAAATAAATGTTGGTGAGGTGGATGAATCACTGGAGAATTGGTGCATGGCAGCGAATGAATAACCTGCAAATGCTTCCCAAACCCCATTATTTCCCTTTTTCCAGTAGGCCAAAGATTCATGTCCCTGCATGCCGCCAGTTCATTACGGAGAAATATCATTCCTCTTCTGGCACTCTCTGGGCGGCCTCTCAGCCCCACGAGGACCCTTTAATGTTTAATTCCCCATCATCTGCTCCAGTGAACAGCTTAATCTCTGCTTGTATGATCAATACTATATCAGTGTAAATTAAAATGACAATTTTAAAGTAATTAAGCCTGTTAATGCTCGATTCAAATGTCATTATTTGCACAAGGGATTGAGGAGAAATTACATCGTGTCCAGGGTGACAGGAAAATGTTTGAGCCTTCTCAATCCTGTTGCCGCTGTGCCACTGGAGGCTTTAGCAAAGCAGATTAACTTCTAGCTCCCACTGCCAGGATACCTATCCAATTTCAAAAGAGGATAACGCAATTTGATAAATTTAATTCCAGCTACAAACTCAATTATTGTGATAATGGATGAAAACTGGGAGGAGACACTAAACAAGACCCACATAAAAAATACACTTAACTTCAGAATGAGATACAACAGTAATTGTTTTATTTGATTTGCTCTATCCCTTTTGAAAACCCTTTAAATAATTGTGATTGTTAGAAGAATAGCCAGCATTTATTAAATAGCATGAGCTCTAAGATCAAAGTGGCTGCAGTTTAAAGGATTTTGGCCACAATGGAAATGTTTGCTATCCTTTGCTTGTACAGCTACATTTATTAGACAAGTAAAATTACATCATTACAGTATTGGATCTCATAAATAGATCTATAAAACTCAACTATGCTTAGATGAAATCTCAGCCCATTCTACGTGCTGGCCTTTCTAGACCCTGCCGTGACAGCCTGTAGTCATTTATTATTTCAAAGGAAGATTTTAATAATAGAAAACCTTAAACTTTATGAGACAGCCATAGGATTCGGTTTGTATTTCAAGCTGAAAATGCAGCCGAGCTATCGTTATTTGAGCTCATCTCTACAACTCCAGGGAACACAAAACCACAGCAAAACACTGGCCATCAATATTTGGTATTTTGAAGCAGATAGCAAAAGCAAAACACCAAATGTTGTGGATTTAATTCAACGATAAGGAACAGTGGAAAACTTCTTCTGCAAAGGAAGTTCCAGAAGTAACAAATTCCTACTGAAAGAGGTACCAACAGCTGGAAGTGGAGCCCTGCGAGGGTCAATCAGCATTCCTGTCACTGGGCATTGTTTTAATAGATTCAGTTTATCTGACCGTTTGCATTTCCTGAAGTTCTCCGAAATAATTATATTGAATTTTTATTAGTGCACATGAAACATTTTTGGCTTGCACTTCTGTGAGTAATAAATGGCATATATCAAAGTGTCTTACAGGTCTAATAACTTGCATCAGATCCGTGTAGGCCTGTCTTATTAACTTTTAGTTTAAATTACAGCAGAATTCATCAATCAGTGTTTCTACAAAGCAGACTGCAGATTGCCACAGACTCTCAGGAAAAATGTATCTCAGGACAATTAAAGTATCTAGAGTGTCTCAAGTATTTAATCAAAAAATCTATCAAATTACAGATTTTCTTAGAGGAACTGTCAAAAGAAGAATCCTAAAAGGGTAACCAAAGACTATTGAATTTTTTTTTTACAATAATGAAGAAAATAAAAAGAAATCACTAAACTTTAAATAGAAGTTTAACATTTTAAATTAAATGTATTAACTCTAGCACAAACAGAAGTTTGAAATGAAAATTAAGGAAAGTTGATCGAGTCACGTACCATAGGCTTGGTGTTTCATTGCTAACTCCTTAAACACTAGAACTGGTGGCATGGCAAAGGTCAAATTAAAGTTCTGACTTCCATTTGCTTTAATTAAAAATAGCTTTCTCCTGAAATAATAGCTACAGCTTCAAAACTCAGAAGACAATGTTCAGAAGTGGGAGACTACACTCAATGGATTGTTTTGCGTTTTGTTCTAGTTTTGTTGTTGTTGTTTTTTAAATCTGGAAAACCAATAAATATTACTGTGCATTAATTATATTTTGCTCTGATAATTATGAACACTTTAAATTATAAAGCTACTGCATCAAAACAGAACCAAACTTCTATCTTTAAAAAAATGATCAGAAAGCACATCAAACTAGTGAAGCCTCTGTTGCTTTGGGATTCCCCTGGTATTTTCAAACACTGCTTTATTCTTTCTTTTCTCACGTTAGTGACAGGCACAAAGACTTGGCCATTGCCATAGCGTATGATAAGCATGTATCTGCTAGTCAGAGATTACTTTCCTTCAAGAAACTTTAAAGAGGATATCAAACAGACATTTTTTGGAGGTTTTTTAAAATTAAGTTGGGAAATACAAAGTAACATAGTTCTCACACCACAGCAAAAGTATCACTGTTGACAATTTTACACAGTATATGCACTGACATCTTAAAGTACTTCCCCCGTTAAGCAGCACCACAAATTAATTCAGATGTCAATGCTGACTATGAGATACTACTTGTATTCCGTGGCTAATTGAATTTATAGAACATATATTAAAAAGAAGTAACGTGGTAAGAGAACCGAATAAGACTGAGGTGTTTTTCCTTGCGTTTCCCTGCATTTGCAGTAGCAGAGAGAACCCCACTCCCTTCCGCACGGCAGAGCCGCAGAAAGCGACTCCGCCACGGCCAGCACGACGACAGCTGTCCAGCCTGACCGGTCAAAGGAAGAACTCATTACTCGCTAGCTGGGAAGAAAGAGAGAAAGAAAAATACTACTTTCCAATTAGTGTCGGAATAGATTATTAGAATCCTTTCCTTTGTACATAACCTAAAACCCGCGGACACTCTATTACAGCTTTTCTGTTTTGCATTTTAGTAGGCCATGTTAATGAACATCAGACCATACGGAACAACAAATTAATTGTTTCCCCATGTACAATAATAGCTCCATTTATCATGCACATGTTGACCTGTGTTTGCTTTACAAAGCTTATTAACTATCAGTGATCTTGGTGCTTTAAGAATAAAGGGAGCATCGGTAGAGTTTACCACAACTGACAGATTAATTCAGAATTATTAAACATAGCTTTACTGTTGAAGGTAGGGAAAGTGTCCAACTTCATTCTGCTTTGAAAATTTCATTTGATAAGCTTTTAAAGAAATAACGTAGGTCACTAGGAACAAAACCAACATTACTGGGAGTAGACTGATATTTGTTTATGCTCATGATTGTTCTGTTTGAAAGCAGCTTTTCTTTTTAATACTATGTCTAGTATCAGCAGATTTTCTTCTACTAGGCTTTTATCAACCGGTGAGAAGATAAGCAAAACCAAAGTGCACTGGCAGATTATTAATCTCATCTGATCTTCACACCTACTATGCATATTTGCTTCATTTAGAACATGCAGTAAGGGGGCTTCATCTGGCTGACGTGAAGCCGCTGCCCTGCGCTGGCGGCTCCACCAGGAGGTGTTCACGGGGGACATGGCTCCGCGGCACATGAACCCTTTTCGCCGAGGCAGCAGATGGTCGCGTTAGACCCACACATTGTGGGTTCAGCCCCTTCAGGAAAAACCCTCCAAACACCCAAAGGAAAAAGGTATTTTATAAAAAAAAAAAACGTGTCCTGTCTTACTAAGACTTTCTTACAGTTCTGACAAAAGGCAACTTGATAAATTCTGAGCACAACTGAAAATTGAGTAATTAGAGCAGTTCTCAGACAGCGTAGGGAAAAGGCTCACAGGTCTCAGAAGAAATTTCCTTACCGGTTCCAGCCAGAGGCGTGAGCATCCTTACAGAGAAAGTACATTGAATGAACGAACCACAAATCTAAATTCTGAATCAGCCATTATGACTTTTTGCTCTTTCTTTTTATGTTCACTGCTTCAGTGGTTTTCTGTCAAAAAATGCTAACAAGCCTTTAAGCTCTTTAAGAGCTTAACAATTTTTCAGTTTGTTCACCAATAGATTTCTTGCAGAATATTTGTTTCCCACATGTGGTGCTATGACACAGCATTCAATCATATTTGTCTTTTCCCTTGATATACGGTTCAACCACAATACAGCTTGGTCAAACCTTTGCCAACATGTCAGTTACATATTTTTCTTACTCTTTTAAGAATGTCTAGTGACAAGTGATTGAATTAAAAGGCATTCTGGCCAAAACTGTGATCTTAAAGGGACAAATTGAACACAACTAGTAACAGCTGAACAGCTATTGACGTTTTTTTTAAAATATCATAAGCAGTAGAAGTTTGTTTAGGATAATGTGAGGTGATTAAGGTAACGACACAGCGTTAGAGCAGCTGCTGATGTTCTTCTATTGCAACCTCTGTAAACCAATGAATTAGTCTTATCAGGTGTCAGGATGATGAAATTCAAACTTCTCCTTTTCGCCAATGAAATAAAAAGATTTTTGAAAATACATGGTGGGACTCTTTAATTTTCACAATAAACCAGAACCATGCAGAGAGGGATTTGGCCCTGGGACGTCTCCTCCGCTACCACGGCAGGACCAACTCTAAGTCAGCCCCAACAGCTGCTTGCATAACCTGCTCAGGGAAGCTTTGCTGTAAAATTGAAGAGGGTTTTTTTGGGTTTGGTTTGTTTTTTTGTTTTTTTTTTTTTAATTTGTTTCATTGTCTTTTTCACACAGTACGGGCAAAAGTTTATTGCCTCTGCCTCCCTCGGTTTTCTCCTATCTAGACTACCCATACCCTGTATTGCCCATCCTTCACAGCTTGTATTTTCTCAAGCTCCAGTAAGTCTTGCTGCTCTTCTCCAAACTCCCCAAACCAACTTTCAGACAACAGTACTGCCCCCTCCAGAAAGACGTGCTCACGCCCTGGGTTTCAGCAGGGCTGCCTATCTGAGGAGGAACCAACCCAAAGACATTAGAAGTTCTGATATGTCACGTGTCCGTTTCCTTCAAGGCACGCACAAGTGAAGCAGGAGATGAAACGGTGGCCCACAGAAGTCAGCGGCTAAACATAAAGCAGGTAAATCCTGTTCCTGTCAAGAACTTACCTGTTGTAAGATCATATAACTCCACTGCACTTGGGCTTGGATCATAGATCATTCACAGTCTGTTTTGCAAATTATTGGGTGAGGGGAAAAAAAAAGAAGATTCTAATTTTCCCAGAGGAGAACTCAAATGAGTCATTTCTGTATCACCCCCATAACAAGGAAGAGTTTGCACCTTTTTCAAAACTGACTTTGCTGCATGAGTTGTGAACATACAAGCTGAAAGGAAGCCCAATTCCAGGTGGGATCCTGGTCCTCCTCCAAGCTCGATGGCCACTGAGCCTTGGTGAGCAGGTGGTATGCTGTCCTCGACACTTCTTGAAGCCTGGGGCACGATGAACTCTTCTGAGAGGTCAGAAAATACCTAATATTGGGTTTTTCCACTTGGAAATACTTCTGAACAGGAAAGGAAGAAAGTCCAAGTGACTACTGTGCTAGACAAAGCCACCAAATATGCCCACAGGATGACTGCAAAGTTATGGAGGAGAACAACAACATTTTCAAGACTGTTGTTAATTCTTTCTTGTTTTCTATCTCTACGTTGCTAAGACAGCATTTGAACCTGTATTTTTACTATTTTACTGTTTTCTTGGCATACATTCTTACAGAACTGCTCCTTTTCCATTTTTATGATTACTGAAGTGGACCTTTTATGAACAAACTCTAAGCTTAAATACCAGTTAACTGACAGTCAAAAGGTGTGCCTGAAAATAAATACAGGATCTTTGCTATTCAGCACTTACGAATAGGAAAATGCCAGGTTTACACACTGCATTTACAAGACTGACATCACTAAAAATCCTTTTGCCTTTTTTTTTCCCCCCACTCCCCTCATCACAAGAGATCTGAAAGCATATGAAACATACTGCAGGCTACAAAACGGCTTTTCCAAGACATGGTGAACTCTCGGTGAGCTGGTAAAGGCCAGCAAGCTGCCTCCATCCGAGAGCTCAAAACCCAGCCACATTTCAGGCTCTGCTGCTTCGTTTGCTCTTTCTGCTCCCAAATCACCAGAAACAGGATAGCTACGGCCACCACAAATTCACGACAACCCAATGGCTACGATTAAAAAAGCCTATGTATGAATATGTAAATGCACATCCCTCCAAATGCCAAAGGCTTATAAATAGCAAGAGAAACCACCGCCCAGCAAAACCAGCATCAAAGGCTTCCCACCTCCTTCCCCTCTCTCCTTCTCTCTCTTCAGGAGGAAGACCATGGCTCATGCCCTGAAGCTCTGGGGTACAAGAGTGACTTACATTGTGCCTAGAAATTCTTTAAAAATATTCAATTGTAGAACTTGAATTCAAGTCTACCGTGCTCAGTAGTGGAGATTCGAAAGCTGCGGGCCAGCAGTGGAAAAGGAGAGTCAGAGGAGAAGGACATCCACTACAGTTATTTCACGGGTGTCACTGTGAGACCCCCCCATTCCCTTTTGCAGCCTCAGCCAATTAAGACTGGGGCGTTTTCTGCTAACGTGATCCGGCATGCCAGTTGTGGGACCCAAAGCGATGAAGCACCTCACAAAAGACTACTAAAGCCGAGGACGGGATCTCAAGCACCGCTGATTCCCGGCACATAAGCAAACCCTGCATCGCCCACGTTCCTACAGCAGCAGGTTTGGCAGCCGCCCCGCCGGTCCGCCCCCACCTGCCCAGGCGCCGTGCCGCAGCCGCCCAGCCTGCGCTCGCTGCAGCACACGGCGCCGCCGTGCAGGACACGTGGAGACAAAACGCTCCCAGGATGCCCAAGTGCCCTGTGCATTCAGGGAAGCTGCGCGCATAACACAAAATAGTGGTGTCTTAAGACTTACGTGTAAATGCTATTGCCACACAAATTACTTTAATGAAAACATCCAGCAACAAAGCTCAAACTTCCATTGCCACAACGTCCTTTGAAGAACCTTCTCTTCACGTTTCTTATTTTTCCTCTCTCTGTGGTCCAGACCCTGGCTGCGGAACAGCATCCTTGCCTGGCCAGGATCCCCAGCAGCTGGCGAGAGCATCGCCCTGCGGCGACCATCACCTTACCCCAATTGCCTTGTGGGACACTGTCAAATGCCGAGGTCTCATTCCTCATCTTTAAAGCCTTATTTGAAATTTTGCCCACTGTAGCTGATGACCCTCCTCACCCCCTGTAATTACCACCTCCCAGGACAAGAGAGCTGCAGGAGCCGTGGAGCTGCAGCCTCCACAGGGAACCTCCTGCGAGTGGAGACTGGGATGTCTCAGGGACTGGCCCACAGATCCGAAGCTCACTACTAATCACAGTCTAGAAGCAGAATACACCGCATGTTTTGACAGCTCCCCCCCCCCCCTTTTTTGGTATAGTCTACTTTTAATTATGACACTTGAGGAAAAACTCAAGTTCCAAAGTGCGGAACTTGCACAAATGTCTCAGGTCGGTATTCGCTGAACAGACAGCGATACATACATATTTTTACGTACACGTGTTACAAACCTGTAAACTAGGCAGCATACTTGTGTGTCAAGCCACACAAATGCTAGACAAACAGATACAGGCTTTTAGGGAAAAAAAAAAAAAAAAAAAAAAAAGGAAAGTATGAACCCCAGGAATTTTGGTCAGACTCTTGCACATGGATACATTTGAGAGAATTCAACTGAAAATATCTGTTGGCTACTTCCAAGGGGCCTCCGTACGTTAAAAAGACGCACATGAACAAAAGCAAAAACTGGCTGATGAAATGTAGTTACGCAGGAAAGTGGACAATGACTAAAATGCCATCAGCTCTGTAAAGTAATTTATGGAGCTCTAGTTTTATTCCTCCTAATTGAGCACGTCTCCTTGTATTAAACACAATAAATGCATGAGCTTAACTATATTTGAACCACGAGGCAATGGCTAGTAAATCTAGGAAAGGAACACTGTAAAATGCAAACTCACGTGTACAGGAATTCACACATGAGTACTGACTCGAGGAGAACTGGGATACGTTTAACACTCTACAGTAAAGCTGCTTAAGGGGCTTTTTGACACACTTTTTTAACGCGGACCAAACTTCTCTCTCTACGCGAATGGAAGAAGCTACTCTCCTCCTCAGGGCAACTCTTCCTTTCCCACCGCCTTCCAGAGCGGAGCTGGCTCTCTGCCGTTTCCTGTAACAACGCTAAAACGCAGGATCGTAAGAGCTGCCAGAGAACAGCAACATCCATCTATCTGTTCCGGAAGAATGTTTTGATACCTAAAAATAAATTGGCTTGTTTGTAAGAGAAGACGACTTTTCTGAAAATGCCCGTTACTGAATTTTACAGTTTCCAGTGATCAGAAATAACGACACCAGCACAACTCGTAACACCGCCGCGCTTACCGAGCTCGTTACCTTACCGCCTGCCTGTTTCTGGTCGGAGGCAAAATGAAGTTAAACCAATGAAGCAAAATTAATCCATTTAATGCTTATACTATGCGATGCACTTATATGGGGTTTCTGTTGTTGTTGTTACAGCGCTTCTATTCATTCTTATGCTTTCGTGGTTCAACGGCAATTTATCAGCCTGCAGCGGAAAATACCTGGCACCTACTTAAAATGCATGGAGCTAGCAATAAAATTAACCTTGTGGCAATTGTTTTCCCACATGTTTGATAGACCAATGTCAGCTCATCTGTTAGAAGGAAATAAAAAAGTCAAGCCTAAATGTACAAAAAATTATGATGGAAGCCTTAAATAAAGCAAGGGTAATGCAAGTTTATTGAGTCAAAAATCAATCAATCAATGAGCGAGTGGATTAGGAGCACCTCATAAGCCCCAAAGAAATAATTTGCCCAAACACTGGGATTTAATGGTAGAGGACCAAATTCCAACACTTTTAGGAAGTAAGTAATGAAAAATCAATTCAAAAGGAAAAACAGATCAAGAACCCTGGATTCTGACATGCCGACACATTTATTGCTGAATACCATTTCTCGGCTGACCCGAAAACTTCGGAAGGTGTTTATTTACTTTCAACACCTTCCAGAGATCAATATTTTTAATTTGGATCCGAGTTATTATTTTTCACATCACAGCATCGGGGAGCGGAGTAAAGTGGCTCATATTTTAGTGCTAAAAAGATCGATATGACAGTTTCACCTTCACTGCAGCCCCCCGCAGCCGCCTGGGTGCACATCATAACGTCCCGCAGGGGGGTGCGAGTGCCACGGCGCGGGGAGCAGGTCATCACCCAGCCAGAGCGCCAGACAGCCCATGATTTAGCTGATCATGAAGGGCCTGGTGCCCTTAGAAAACCAATCTTGTTCCTCTCACTTTATCAGGCCTGTCTTTTATCCGGCGCAGGGGAAGGGGGAGGGGGCAGGAGGAGAGAGAGGAGAAAAAGAGGGAGGGAAGGAGCGGAGTAAAAGACAATCGGTTTCGTAAAGCGGATTACGTCCCTCATCGTAAACGCATCCATTCGTTTTTACCTTCCTTGAACTAGGGCACATCTGTAATCGATAATTAATTTTCCATAAATTTCAAAATATTGTTCTGGCAGCCGGCAGGGGATGAGCGCGCAGGAGGAGGATCTTCTGCGGCAGCAGGCACCGCTCCGGGCTCCGGTGGCTCCATTGATCGCTGCCGTTGGGGCTGGCGGGGGCAGGTCGGGAGAATTACGGACCCGGGCAGCGGATCGCTGCCCTGACGTCTCTCTCATTGCAGCAGTTTAAGGATGTGCTGCCTCTCCAAGAGCCAAAGAAAATGGCACGTGCAGCATCCTGCATTGTCACAGCGAACTTCGCTCCAGTCTGAATTTAGCTACCTCCTTTCCCTGTTAGGTACTGGCTTAAAAGGCACCTTTTCCATAAAGCTTTAGGGCTTCAAAATTCCCTTTCTCAATGGCATTCATCCTTCCAGGGTAAGACAATCGAGATCCTACACAAACACTAACATCAGCACAGACAAAGGAAGACTATTTTTTAATTCTTAGAAGAGTACTAACTGCAAGTTTTACTGTACGCAAGTCAGTGACACGGAGGTCAGGGACTGGACGTATGCGGCACGAGGACGTGGTACAGCAAACTGTTCCGTAATTACGGACCGACTGTTCTCATCGTCAAGGAACTGCAGCTCAAAAACAAGGACTAAGTGCACACCTCCGAGTGATTTCTTAACAAAACATTCATGTCTATACCCAGGAAGTCATTGGTGATACCATAAAATAGCTGTTATTTGCCATTTAGTGCAGTAAACCATTCCTTAAAACAATAGCTCATGTGAAAGTAGGCGGATACCAAAATGGGAAAAGTATCTACAAGTAAGAAGCAGTTATTGGGAAATCTTGCGCTTTCTTCTTAACATGTCCTAGACAAGAAGAAGCAGAGACAAGGAGGAAATGTGACTGTGGATGGGCTGCTCAAAGTATCACATTCTTTTCTTAGCATAATTAATAGCTCACGCTTTTTAAAAAATTGCCTTCATGAAGTCCTATACTTGCAAGAGTAATAAATGATAGTCATCCTCCTGGGGTATGCTCCAGAATACTAACTGAGAAGTAAATGCAGGACTATTTCTCCAAATTATGTATCAGAGCTAAAGGTCGTATTAAAGGAGCAGCGTTGTGTGATGACATTAACTGAAAGCCAAGCAGCTTCTGGCTTACTGACAGCAGCGCTGCAAAGTCAGGATAAGGAGACTACCTCGGACTCACGGGGACAGGCGCAGCAACCAGGCACGCAGCCTTCCCAATACGCCTCCGCTGTATTAAGACAGACAGATACCTGCTTTTAAATTCAAGTCCTGAAGGATAACAGCGGAGAATCGCAGCCAACTAACAAACGATCCAAGCGTACGCAGCCATCCGTGGTTTTGTGACACTGTTTAGAAGGAACAGTCCTTTGATTTCACTGCAAAGCACCCTATTTCCCAATTAAACCTCTGCAACTCAGTAGAACATTCTTGGTTTGCTGATCTCTGTCAATCAGAAACAAAAGCACCAATTACAAAAAAACCAGCTTTGGATCCAGGTCAAAGAATGAAATTTTTAACTCTTACATTAGCATCAGGAGATCAGAAAACAAATACTGTAAAATGAAAATGTCTGAACATCCACTGCAATCTCCGAAGAAGTTTTACGGACACTTTGCAAGTGATATTTTGTTGGCTTACGGTTAAAGGCAAAAATTTAAGTAGACCTCTAGTGCACTAGAAATCATAAGGAACGCTTGCTAAGTGACATCACCTCCAGCTCCACAACCTGGTATGGGATTTGTTCAGATTCACACTTTGGCCCGGTGTCCTGGTTTGAGGTAGAACAGGACCAATTTTGTTCAGTAACTTTACTTTTTAGCTAGGCCTCTTCTAACTGCTGAAATTACCAGCGTGTTGTGCAGAAACTGTTCTCTCAGAGTGACAAGCCCCATGTTTATAGTTGATGCCAAGGAATGGGATACAGAGAGGCTCTTGGTTATCCTTATTGCTGTAACAGCCAAGGGCAGCCTCGTGGAGGATGCTGCTGTGCCACAGCCAGCTCTGCCCTCGCTCCCCTGCCCTGCTCGCGGAGGGTGCTGCTGTGCCACAGCACCCGGTGGCTCTGCCCTTGGTCCCCTGCCCTGCTCGCGGAGGATGCTGCTGTGCCACAGCACCTGGTGGCTCTGCCCTTGGTCCCCTGCCCTGCTCGCGGAGGATGCTGCTGTGCCACAGCACCCGGTGGCTCTGCCCTCGCTCCCCTGCCCTGCTCGCGGAGGGTGCTGCTGTGCCACAACCAGCTCTGCTGAAAGCAGCTGAGGGAGGGAGGACAACAGAGATGCGGCTTGTAACATCAGTCGCAGTGGGAAGAACTCCTGTTTGCATCTCATCCCGAGGAGAGAAGGTCTTGTTCTCACCACCAGTCAAACAGCCGCTGACACAGCAAAACTATCCACAACGATCTCTCCTCGGGTCTGCCGAAACTCACAACCTAAAATCAACTTCTTCCCTACGAAAGTGCCTGTTCCCTGAAGAGCTGCTTTCGGGCACCGTCCTGGCCGGAGCGTGGTGGTGACCGACCCGGACCCAGGCAACCTGAAGCAACGCTTCACCGCGATCAGCGACAAAACAAGCTGCCCTTCTCCCACACAGCCCCACGCTTCACTGAATTTTCCTCAAGTCTGGTACTGTTTTCTAGAGATGCCAAAAGGCAACCTTTATCTGCTGTAAAGGGACCCAAGAGCAATGTATCGGTACTTACTGACATAGAACAGTTTATTGAAGTTTGCATTTTCAAAGTACTCTAATTTTTCAGCTCAGATTTTTTTTCACTCTTCCAAGCCCACTGGATTTACTTTTGGGTTTGTTTTTTTTGTTTTTTTTTTTGTCCCTCAAAAAGTCATCTCCATATACAGAAGAATAACTTTTGTCTACATGGGGAAATTGCTGGTCAAAATGAATTTACAGCAAAGCAGCTGTTCTGCACTCAATGCTTCCATGGAAAACAGCAGCCTCCAATTATTTTTTTCATCCCTTCCATCCCCGTACACCTCTCAGGCACCTGACAGACACACAGTGTTCTCCCACTACTGTCAAAGATAAACACAGGTACCACCAGGTAAACACAGGTCCTTGCTCCTCTGTCTAGAGGGTGAGTCTAGGGAAAAATATGTACTTTGGGTAAATGCCTAAAGTAAGTGCAACAGATCTAGATCTAATGAGGCAGTTTGCATAAGAGTTCAAGTGCCAAGATTTACACTCCCTGTTCTTATGGAAGCAAATGCAGGGTAGCTCGTATACTGTAAATTCACTCTCACTTACTGATAAGCAATGTTAATTCCACTTTTAAAGCCATTAGCACTTCAGCAATATTTCAGTTTTGGGGTAGCCAACTGGAAATACAATAAAGCAATATCTGAAATCTGAGGTATGTAACTCTTCCCCCCTGCCCAGTCTGGGCCTTTATTTCTGTATTATATCAAGGATTTTTCTGCTGGTTTTGGAGGAAACACAGTTTTTCAATTCTAAAAGTATAATTACAATATAAGAAATACCCTGTTAGGTATCCAGAACACCGTAATGCCTTTCAAACATTACCCAGTGCTTTATTTTCATCATACCTTAAACCCGCCCTACCATGCACATAAAAGCCCATCACTGTATTATCTGTTTTCGTGTACCATATTAACTAGGGGATTAGACTGCAGCTTTCTTTGAAAAGTGGTGTGTCAAAAGAAGACGTTGGTATAATCTGATAGCACTTGTATCCGTGCACGTGTATCTCAGTGGGGGATTTGGCTGCACTGATTCCATCCAGCATCAACATTAAAACAAGACCAAAGCACCAGGCAGGGTGTGCTTCAGAAAGAAAAGGTTAGGATGCCCCACGGTGTTTTTCCTCTTTTGTCAGAACACACATTATCTGCATCAGGATCCAAAGCTGGTGCAGTTGGCTCCTCTGACTCCGAGTGGTTTTCAAACTCTTAGCTGGTGACCAGCTATCGTGATGTAACATTACAGGCAACTGTTATTTGAAAGACAATTTGCATAAGAGAGGATTGTAAGTAATAGGAATATTTAAATATGGGATTTATAAGTACAGCTGCTTTCACAACGGAGTGAGTCAATACAGAAATACTACATCTTTTTTGGAGGCCTTTTCAGGAACGCAAGACAGTTCAGGTTGCAGCCTTTTGAGCCTGAGATTAATAAGCCATTATGAGAATTAGCTGAGATAGACACAAATTCTTGCAAAAAAAGTCGTGATTTTTTGTTGTTGTTGTTTGGATTGGGTTTTTGGGGTTGGGTTTTTTTTTCACATTAAAGTTATCATTTACTTGGTCTTGTCCCACTGTCACAGTCCATGTATTTCCTGATCATTAGTCCTTTGTTTCTGACATTCTCATACATTACCCATCCCTCCATACTTACTTTCCATATACGACTTTTTCCTCTGCGATCTAAACCCCCTGACTGCCCTAATATAAGTGGTCAAACCACCAACTATGAACTTTTAATATGAAGACCGCCCAAAGTCTCACCCAGTTTCTGGGCAGCCCTATTTCCCATAACTTCCACACCAGCAAGCCGTACTTCCACACGCTTGTGGTTTCAGCCTGCTCCAGGGGACACAGACGAGTTTATTACCAGCACGCAGCCGTATCCGCACATCTACTCATTTTCACAAATATGTTAAAGATGAGACTTAATATTGTACACAACACAGATTTACACCTTCCATCATCTTTATAAATTGGCCGATGCTCCCTCTTGGATATTCTGATGCACTTCCTTGTCAGTGACCCAAACATAAAGCTTTGCTCTTTCATTGCCCTTGTTATTTGGAAGAAACTGAATCTGTTTTTCTGTTTTCTCAAATCCTGTCATAGCTCCACGCTGCCTGACCAGCGATCCGATTGCTGTTCCTATCCCCCTTCCCCATCCCGGTTTAACTGGCTCCAGATCCACAGCCAGGAAATCACAGCACCCTCTGGGTTGGAAGGGATCCTTAAGATCATCGAGTCCAACCATAAATCTAACACTGCCAAGCCCACCACCAAACCATGTCCCTCAGCACCACGTCTACCCAGCTTTTAAACACCTCCAGGGATGGCAATTCCACCCCTTCCCTGGGCAGCCTGTTCCAATGCTGGATAACCCTTTGGGTGAAGAAATTTTTCCTCATATCCAATCTAAACCTCCCCTGGTGCAACTTGAGGCCGTTTCCTCTCGTCCCATCGCCTGTTCCTTGGGAGAAGAGACCGACCCCCCCTGGCTACACCCTCCTCTCAGGAGCTGTAGGAACGTTGGTCACAGACCCCTCTGGCAGAGGGGAAACGTGGCAGCGGCGCAGCACGGCACCCTAACGGGAGCCAGCAGTGCCCTGTCGCAGCCCCGGGACTGCTGCGCAGCGCCCCTCACCGCACAGCGCCCCTCGCCGCACAGCGCCCTCACCGCACAGCGCCCCTCGCCGCACAGCGCCCCTCACCGCACAGCGCCCTCACCGCACAGCGCCCCTCGCCACGCAGCGCCCCTCGCCACGCAGCGCCCCTCACCGCACAGCGCCCTCGCCACGCAGCGCCCTCACCACACAGCGCCCTCACCGCACAGCGCCCCTCGCCGCACAGCGCCCTCACCGCACAGGGCCCCTCGCCGCACAGGGCCCCTCGCCGCACAGGGCCCCCTTGGCACTCGTACCGCCCTCCTCCCCAGAGCGACTGCCCGTATAACCTACGCTCTTGGACCATTTTTCTAAGTGCACAGCAGTCACAAGTCTGCTTTGATAAACATGAAATAAATAGCACAAAGAGGAGAATCTCTTTGGGTTTCTTTTGTTGTTGTATTTTTAGGATTCTATTTCTGTTTGTTTCTTTTTTTAAGCCCCTCCTCGTGCACAACTTTCACTGACTGATGAAGCACTTCACAGGATGCCAGTTACCATTTATAGCGCAATTTTTTCTGTGCTTATTACGAAGCAGATGTAAGAGAGAGACCTTCTAGTTTAAGAGAAGAGAAACAATGGATGTCTCATAACCCTGGTACAGTAATGACTTCTCGCAAAGAACAAATAACGCATCCTCACGAGCAGATGGGGAACCTTTCCCAAGGTGTCAGGATCAATGCCTCTCCACTGACCCTAAAAGATGAAAAATGGACAACCGGAATAGTCAAACTGGAAGAACACCACAGACTACCTGTTGCACACACACTTCTACATACCACGTGCAAATTTGCTCTCAGCAGCAACCAAGAGCATTCCGCCGCCAGCCTCAACTCCCACCGGGAATCCTGCCCAGGACTACCGGAAACCTGAGTCTAAGGAGGATTTGGGGGTAGTCTGGGAGCAATGCCAGTCAGTTCTAGAATGAATGTTCAGGCTTATTTTAGTTCCATCAGAAATCAATTTTGTATTCCGCCCCCCCCCCCCCCCCAAAAAAAAAAAGAAAAAGTTTTCTGTTTATCTGGAAAAGGTGGGATAAAATGAAACCAACCCAAAACTCCTTTTTACACTTCAATATTGCACAACCAAAGGAATGGAACTGATAACAAAACATCCTTTCCCAGTCTGGACTTCTGCTACCCACCTCTGGAGACCTGGTATTTATCCCATTTATTTGAAACACAAAAGCTTGAGATCTACATAATTTTTGCTATACATTTATTTATGTTAATAAATTACCATAAAATTAGCAATCTGTCTTCAGGGTAAAGGACAGATTTGAGACAACAAATCTGTTCCCGATACAGTGAGCCACTTAGAAAAGAGCAATATTTGAAATTGTTTGGATAGAAGCAGCAGACTCTTAGCCAGACTTCACGAGCAAAAAAAATCACTAAATTTGTCAAAATGACTAAACCCCACATTTCCATCTTTTTCTCTTTTGTTTTATATGCTTTGCATGTCAGACAAATTATCAGGAAAATACTCCTTGTGTGACATTTCATTGCTTAATGCTTTACTGGTGCAGTAAAACAAGACAACTGCTGAAATTATAGGAAAATAAATTTGTAATTTCTTCCTCATTTAGCCATTTTTGAAGCTCGTGTATAGGAAAGTCATTAATGTTATGTCCCCCTATCGATGTTCCAAGCCTTTCAAGGGATAACTAATGTTTTTTCTATACTCCTCCATGTGGCCAGTTAAATTAGACACATTATTTCTGTGCTGTTAGAGAACACTGATCAATAGACGCTTGGAAAGCCCTCCAAAACTAAGTGGAAACACTTCCTCAGTGTCAAAGGGTTCCAGGTTGGGTTTGTACGTTGCAAACACTTAAATTTAACAGAGTAGTCAGCTGGTGCCCATGGCATTTTAATACCGGCGTCAACACCTCTGAACGTTAATTTCTCTTTAAAGGTACCGTAGGGCACTTGGCACGCACGGGCCATCATCACGGTGGTTTCACGGAAGGAGACGCTGCAGCGCTAGGCCTGTTTCACCGGCTTCTCTCACGGGGGTGACCCCCCTGCCTACATCCCTCGGAGCCCTCTCGCAGAGCCCGCAGGCTTCAGCCCGGCGCAGCTTCACTGAGAACTCTGCAGTTTTTTAGTCATCTTTTTTCCCTTGGCAACTGGGCTGCTTACTGCCTTTTCACATCAATAGTAGTATCTTGAGATTATGATTAGGCAGTGTAATACAACAAAATATTCTCCTTTTATCCATTTGTTTTTAATTGTGAAAACACGGGTGCAGTTCCAAGCCTTTTGGAACACGCAGCTGGTGAGCCGTGCAGCGGAACCCGACCGCCCGCGATATTCGCAGAAAGGGAGTGAGCAGGCTCCTCTATCGCTTTCTTTTCATCTACGAATACTGCATTATAACGTTATTTCAAACACTAATAAACCCATTAGTTTGTATCAGTAAATAGCATACGTATCATTTTTCTAGTCATGCTGCTCTTATTTAAGAATTAATTTAGTGCCTCAGACAAACACATTAGCAAGTTCCTTAAACAGCGTTTCATAATTTCTTAAGCAATTATTTTCACATTTTCCAATCTCACATCTTTTCTTGAAAGCCAGAGCTGTTCCAAATCAAACATTTTATTCGCACAAACAAAATTCCTCACACGCATTACTTGAAAAGAGCTGTTAATAAAATCGCAGCTATGCTAGAGCAATGTATAAATGGTCCTGCCCTTAGCCCTACCGCATATAAATGCAAACAAGGTACCCAATTGCCCTGTACTTTAATAATTTAATTTTTTTTTCTGTACAAAGACAAAACTATGCCCCCAAATTTCTAAAGAGGACCCATGCGGCGTTTTGCAAACTTCAAATTAAAGCATTTACTATACTATTTTTGCCACATCTTGAATTATTTCAGTGGATAATACTGTTTTCCGTTACTGTTCTGTTCCATTAAATATCGCACACCTTCCTGAGCGCTCGGCAAACCTTCCCGTGAGCCCGCAGCCCCGGCGAGGAGCGCGCTGTGCCCTCGCCCGCAGCCTCCCAGGCGGGGACGGCAGGGGCTGCCGGGCACGGTCCCGGCACAGCCGGGCGTCCGGACGCTGGGGATGGCGGCAGGGCTTGCCGAGCAATGCCTCCGCAGTCCTAAGAGAAGGCTGGGAGGATTGCCGTGCTTTAGAAGGGAAGGGTTAGGTCCGAGTAAACATACTGTACAGCATTTAAATGTTTACCAACATATGTTCACCAGATGTGCAGAATGCAGTCACGTACCGAAACACACACGGTGAGCAGCTGCCTGCAAATCACTAATGTGAAAAGTTATTAATCTTTGGCCACAAATCACTTGCGGATGAGCTGCTAACGATGGATACCTAGCAGTACTCTGCTCCTCTCTGCTCTTTGGAATGCCCCCTCGCCCCAGCCCAGCCTGGCCCAAGAGCGCTCACCATCCAACACGGGTCGGGAAAGACGCCATCCGCCTCCCCGGCGCCCGTCAGGGCACGGACCGGCCCAGAGACACCGCACTGGGCGGGCGGCAGCGACCGCATGCCACCAGGCACCGTTGGTGTCCCTGGTCCAGCGCCCAGGACGTGGTGCGGGGTCTGGGGACAGACCAGGTTCAGTGATGGGAATCCACTTCTCCCGTGCTCGGGGAGGGGGACGGACGCCACGACGGACACTGTGAGCCTTGTGCCTGTGCTGGGACAGCCTTTACTCTGCAGAGCCTTTTCTCAGCTCCTCTGCCGAGAAGGTTTTCTTCCTTTCACCCTGAGATCTGCTGTGCTCGTGGACTTTACTAAAGAAAAGAACTTTACTAAAATAAAATAATAAAAAAGAAAGGCCTGAAAAGGGGACTTTTATTCCACTCACAGAAGTGACAATCTCTACTAGCCATGTTTTCCCTCAAAATTCTTTACTATTTGCATGCAAATTTATGTATCGAACTGAATTATATTCATTCTTCAAGACAGGATTAAGAAGAATAAATTCTAAGTATTATGTACTATAAAAAAAAGGAAAAAAGCTAAATAAAACTTTAGAACTGTCATGCAAAAAGCAGGCAGCAAACGCTAATCTGTAGAGGACTCTGAGTTAAAGCCTCAGGAATATCTCTGCAGTATCACTGAACCGTCAAAAGCAGAGTTGTCAAATAAATGGAATATGATTGAGAAGATTTACTGTTTTGATGGATGCGTTGAGCCAACCAATAATTCTTCCCGTAAATCTTCAGACAAATTACTTTAAGAACACACAATAATTAAATATGCAACGAGTCAGAATCAAACAAAAACGCAACGTGCTCCTACACTGAACGGAGAGCCGGTCTCCTCCTCACCAGCTCGGAAAACGCCACGTGCCAACACGGCCCGCTTCAGAAATGAAATCCTAGCCTCCGCCAACCGCAAGAGCTCCCGAAAAGCAAGGGAGGGCACGGGGGTCAGGCGGGACAGCCTGCTCCCATCGCGGCTCCTCAGTGGCTCACCCGGCCACGGGGCGTCCGCGGCGGCTCTCCCGGTGTGCCCGCATTTCACGCAGCCGAGGCCGGGCGGATGGGGAGCTGCCACCTGCGGACTGTACAGTTAATTTTAAATTACCTCAACCCTGCGTAAATTCTGAACTGGAACACCGACACCAGCGACTGCAAGGCTCGGTGCCGCACAAGTGCGGGCGAGTCACTCACCTGGAAGACACTGGCCCAAGTGGCCAACAACCACAGCATCTCGCATTACATGTCAGCTAGTTTTGTTTGGTGGGGTTTTTTTTTTTTTCACTTCCCCCCTCCGCCCCCCCAAAAGAAGTTTGTTTTAGCCTCACTTTTCCAACAGCAATCAGAAAAGTCATTTTTAAAAGCTCAGAAATAGTTCATTTCCCCTTGTGTTCAGACACTATAGTCTACAATTTAATTTCAAATATTTCAGCTGATTTTTAGATCCATAGGTTTCTACAAAAACAGGTCATAATTATTCTTCATAAACAATCCTACATTTTTGCTAAATATGTAGTCTGTTGCACATATGAAAAAAAAATCCACAGCCTATAGATTATATGATTCCATATAAATTGTAAATCCATAGCTAATACAAACAGCATAATGATTCTACGTATAAAGAAGCTGCTGTATCACCAGTTTCCTCAGCACTAGCACATTTGCGAACAACACAAATTGACCTAAGACTGCATTATTGGACTACCGATCTGTGAAATTTCTCACTGCTTTATAATTATTTCTGCTATTCCAATTATACAAAAGTGTCAGAAAAAGGTGGAAAAGCCGTGAAATTCCTCACAGCAAGAACTCTATGGATGTCTTACAGATTTGTTTCAAAAATTCATTTAAAAAAAAAAAGTAAGTGAAAAATGGAGGAAAGCACTGCTGCAGCAACACCTTTCAGATCCGATTTCCCATCCAGAAGAGACTGGAAGCAATTCCCTGACAGACGACTTAGTTTCCTAAGAAATTAAGTGGGAGATTTCATCTCAGGTGGTTGTAAATACATGTCCATGTCACAAAATGACAATACTTACACAACCATTTTTTTCATTACTTTGTCAGGAGCAGTAGGATTAACTTCTACATCCACCAGCTTACTTCATGAACTCTTTTTTTTCAATTAAAGAAAAGATAAAAGCTAATGAAGAGGTCAAACTCTGTGATGCAGGTTTCCAGAACCTCCCCGCCGTGTGTTCCACCAAGCGCCCTCAGGACCCGGCGGCCGCAATGGCAGGAGAGAGAGGAGAGGCGGGAGGCTGCGGGACGACCCGCGGGAGAACGGGGTCTCGCCGGGTACCCCGAGAGCGGTGACAAATCTAATTGCTGAGAGACACTGCCACCGCGAGGCTTCATCTGGCTTTGCCTCACTTGTAGTTCAGTACAAACGGTTAAAATCCTCGTTTTCCCATTGCGCTTTTTCTACCACATACCACTCACGAGAAGGCACTTCTGCGCACAGCTATAGAGTCGCTTCTGGCATTTTAGGGGCGTTTATAGGGAAGACTAACGTATTTTTCAAGTGGTTTTATTCCTGTTAATAAAAGGAATTTTAACTCCACCTAGGAAGTGGAATTAGCAGAAAGTAAAAATTAAACGGTATCCAAGTAGCAAGCACCAACACAAAACCGAGCGCTCCCCTCCACTCCGTCTCTCGGAGCCTCGCTGCGCAGTCACTTCCCTCGTTCCATGGCAGGGCCTCCCCAGCCATCATCTCGCAGCTCACCAGCACGATACACGTTCTGATGTGCTTGAGTACCAAGAAAAAAAATCCCAAAGAACTTGCACAATAAGATTTGTTTAGAAAGTTCTTACTTATTTAGAAAAAATTAAAAAAAAAAAAAAAAGAGTCAGTGAGGCAGAGGGAAACATTTGATGAGAAATGATGTGGGCAGGCCGGTGATGACAAAATACTTGTAGGTTTTCATACGTGCTTCTTAGAAAGGAGCCTGTGGACTTTCCTTCGGTCCAGAAGATGGCTCCCTGGATGACCCTCGTAGGAGTTAATTCCAGGAGAGAGCCGAGTGCCATCCCCTTGGTTCCTCCCGTGGTGTGACCTTCCCTTGCAGAACCGCCCTGTCCCCAAACATCCCTCCAGATACAGCATCTCTGCTGCCTTCTCGCCTCGCTGCGCGCTGCGGGAACGCAGGGCTGTGTAAGAAACAGTACTTTGTGTAAGTATTGCTTGTAGGAAGTTTGAAATAAATCCAGGCGTTCTGAAGGACCAGGGCAGGAGTCCCCGGGAAGCCCCAGCAGAACGAGGTGTCTGGAGCTGAACATCCTGGTCCTGTCACCTCTGACACCCCCACGACTGGTGCGGAGGGTGTCGAGCCCCACAGACCCCCCCGACCACAGCGGGGCCAAGAGGGACATGAAGAGCTGGGAGGCTGTGATCGTACCAGACGTGCAGTCAGGACCAGGGAGGTTTTGGTTTATGATGATGCCATGGCTTAAGATCAGAAATGAAGTCCTACTTCTCTAACTTGGCATATTTTTCAAGCATCATTATAAAAAAACCCAAACCCTCAAGTACAAAATAAAATTCCACGGAAAAGAGAGAAGGGGAAAAAAGAGAAGGTGGAAAGAGGCTCATGTAATTCACAGAAGCAAGCTCAGGCAGAGACTACAGTAAAGGATGAGCCTGGCAAGAAAGCATACTCCGAAATCTCCCGCGCGGCAGATACGCAGCTACAAATCCAAGACCATTACGAACATCCCACCGCACTGGAACGCCCTCCCTCAGCATGCAAGGAGCTGCCTGGGTCTCGCCAGGGCGCGGGCGGCCGAGCGCACCGGGTGTCCCAGCACGGGGTGTCCCAGCACGGGGGTGTCCCAGCACCCCGGCAGCGCAGTCCGGTGCTTCAGCTCCACCTCCTGGGGAAACCCGGCCTTTCTGCAGAAACGGAAAATGCCTTAAAATTGTTAATGGAGAAGCGGGCTGAGAACTCATCAGGCATGTGAATTCCCCCAATATTCAATTCAATTATGTCCCTCTTCCTAAATCATCTTTTTTATTTAACAAAACTCTAAGCTGCCACAGCTAATAAGCTCAGAAGAATCAGTGTACACCATTCATTTCTGGGAACAGGCCGATATTTTCTAAGACCCATTAATAACTATGACAGGATTTATGTACAAGATAAATTCAATTCAATTTCCTTTTTCAATTAATGGCCAATTATTCGAACTCAGCTCAACCAAAAATATTACTCAAATATCATTAATCTAACAAAAATTAACTTTACTATTCTCTCAGTAATGAGCAGATATAATTTTAAGGTAAAATAACACACTTGAATAAAATGTTGTCCGCCTGTATTTTTAGGACCACTGCTCACCACTGGAGCCCTCCCAGTCATGCCAGCCCAGGTTATTATTGTTAAAGACAGTGACTCGAGCAAAGGTCCCTCCTAGATCCTACTGCAGGCCACCCAATGCTCCATCTAGCTTAGTTTAAGAGCCATTTTACATCTAAAAAAACTGCTGGTACAGAGTCCATGGAGTCAAGTAAAAACAATCACAAAAAAAAAAAAAAGCATAACCTTTTTCTACACATTATGGCAATGCATGTGCTCATTTACCTAGTCGAAGAGAAAAATCACAGAATCACAGGATGGTCTGGGTTGGAAGGGACCTTAAAGATCACCCAGTTCCACCCCCCTGCCCTGGGCAGGGACACCTCCCACCAGACCAGGGTGCTCCAAGCCCCGTCCAACCTGGCCTTGTTAGTGTCTAAAAATGTCTGTGTTACTGTACTAGAAATGTCTCTGCTACTGCAGAATTTGAGCATTTCAGCCTCTTTTTACAGCGCTTATCCTCACTTTATCTTTACTGCTCCCACCTGATGGCATAACCCACCTCCATCGGGCCAGCACCGGGTGCTGCGCAGCCCAAAACCAGCACTGCCCCGCTCCCATGACGGCCATGCACCGTGCCAGTGCAGGGAGAGGGGAGCGGGGCTGCATGGGGATACCCCCGAGCACGGTGCACGGCGGGGCGGATGGGCAGTTCCCCTACAGAACCCCAAGGACTTGTGCCCCATTAAAGAGGTGGTGCAATGGCAGCCCCCGAGGGTTTTTTTAGAGACCTGCTCATCAGGAGAGCCACACACGTTCCCAACGGACCGAGGCCTTTGTCACCTGCAGCAAGGCGAGCATCTCAGCCTCTGTAACCCAGCCGCAGATTTGGCAAGGAGTGGGCAAATAAAGCCTGTCAGAAAAAACGGACCGTTATCTGCTATATTCTCCATTAATAATCTTTGTCCATTTCCTGGGTGGTTGTTTAAGAGAAGTTTCATTTCAATAATTATCCCACAAAACTTGAACTTTGGAAGAAGGCAGCCACATGAGCGCAGCATCCTCTCTCCTTTCATAAACCCATTTGCAGTTTATGGCCCTGGTGCTGTTTAAACACATCTTCCTAATGTCAGAAATGCTCGTTTCAAAAAGTATCTTTTTGGGTTTTAATTTTCAAAAAAATCTGCTACGTAATGGTGTGATTACAGTGCAATACATCCCTACCTGGAGGAGCAAGCTGAAACTTCAGCACACCAGCGGTACAGCCCAATGGCACTTTTTTCATTGCAAGGTTATCCGTCGGGCTGAGCAAGCAGATGGGCAACTGAGGATTCTGTTTATTTTTAAAAAATAAATCAATACTGAGAAGTAAAGCAACCACCCTACTGTGCAGGTGCTTCCGGAAATCAGCTAAGCGGCCACACAACTCCGAACATGTCCCCTGAAAGTTCAAGGCATGAGCTGGTGACAAGGTTGCTCTGGGAGTCGGGTTTGCCAGGAGCCCTCAGGATTTGACTCAGTGCAATAAAGATTCTCTCTCAACCTACTGAAACCACACATTCAACACAGGAATTATGTTTTAAGCTATGTAGGGGTTTCTTCTGCCTTCTTTTTAGAATGGAAGAAAAAAAAAAAAAAAAAGGCATTTGCTAAGCAATATAAAACCTTAATTGAATATTCCAGAAATCAATAAATACAGGGCACCAAATGAAACTAGCTTTGATCTAATTACAATAAAAAATGTCACTGATTATACTGACATGTTTTCATATAAAAATACTTATGGATTTGATGAAAACACCAACTTATTTCTGGCTGCTATTCAGCTTCGGTATGAATGCTCTTATTCCAGAATAAAAGCACCTTATTCACAATTAACTTAGGCTATTGGAGAAGTATCCACAGGTAAAAGTTCAAATTCAACTATTTTTGAGTAACTCTTCACATAGAAAAGCATCAAGATTTATAATTTACCCCTTACATGAAATATATCAAGTATAGTAAAATGAACAGAGAATGTAAATGCTAGGGCGTTGGGAAAAATCAATACAACTGCACAGACCTGCTTTATCAAGAGTGAAGTCCATTGGGTATACTCACAAATAAATAAAACAATTGTACTGCATTCCTCAGCTTCTCAGACTTTCACCTGTTTCAGTCTTCTTGTACCTGTCTTCTCTTCACTAATTATACATTCTCTAACAGAAACTAAGATCTACCTTCTAGATTACATTTTATATGACAAAAAAAGCATCATGGTTTTAAACAGAGATTTACAGGAGGCTGAATTTTAAAAACCATTGTCAACCTATCTGGATACCCGGAAATCTCTGGCTCGCACACCAGTCGGTTTGTCCACACTAGTGTGCTATCCATATTTCCAGCCATAACTGGAACAGCATCAGAGCTGCCTGTTTAGTTAATCTGAGCCTTCTGGGAAGCCATCGTTACGCTTGCAAAGGTTGTCACCCACAAACCTCATCCATAACTGCTGGGAGCTCTTAACTCGGACGCTGTCACCTTCCCAGAGCTGAGAAGCGTTAGCTCTAACGTAACAGCTATCTGCCAAGAGATTAATCTTCAGATCATTTCTAAATTTGAGAAAACCGTGCATCTCTGAAGTGCGATATGAATTGTTTCTTCCATGTGCACGTGCACGCTGCCCCGCGCTCCCCGTGAAACCTCTGCTGCTCAAAATGCTTGCCTTAATTAAAGCCTTAGGTCAAGAGTTGCTGCCAAAATCTGACTCCCCCTCTCAACCCTTCCCTTAGCAACTGCGAGGTGACCACCCCATAGGACCAGACTCCTGCCACGAGCTGCCGGGGGGCCACACATTCCCCCAGGCTGTACCCTCGCTGCTCATCCCACGGACCGAGGTGGTATTTTGTGTGCGTCGTTTAGTAAGTTTTGAGTGGAACGAATTCCCACACAGCTTCATCCTATCACCTATGGCAAAACAAAACCAACCAACCCACCCACAGTTTTCCCCCTAGTCATGACACCTCCCACTCTCTCCCCATAAATGCCAAACCTAAAACCTGCCTGGTTTATACCGGATTTGGTATACGTGACCATAAATGACAAGTGTCTGGTATTAAACTTTGTGTCTAGGATGATGCGAAATGAGCCATTTTGATCCTTAATACACAGTGAATTATTAGTTTTTAAAACCAAATCACTCCCCATGAGAGATACCTCGTTATCACGTTGTTCTTTTATTTCACAACACTCGTGTAAAACACGCACCCTAGCTGCCTTGGCCTGGAAGAGAGAGGCCGCACGCTGAAGGGACGGGCTGCTGAAAACCCTTTCTCTGATGTCGCTGTCAGTCCTAATGCCGCCGAGCTGAGTAACTGTGGGCAGCAAAATCTGATTCAGCTTTGCAGGAGCCAAGCCAAGGAGAGCCTTACAGAAGAAGTGATGCCAACACTGCTAGAAAAGGGGATAGGAAAGCAGCAGGGGTAAAGGTTAGCCAAACTGCAACTACTTGGGTTTCTCCATTTCTAAAGAAAATAGCATTATGCCACAATATATGTGATAAATGTTTATACTGCAAAGACAGAGAGGTAATAATACAATAATTACAAAGCTACCATCTGCTGCCAATTCTGTGCCTTAGAAGGGATGGAAAAAAGCCCACAGAAGTTAAAGAACTTTGCAATCAAGCAGAACTAATGAGGAAACGGGGAGACGCATAACATCGCGCAAGCCAAACCACACTGGAGATAAGACTAAAACTTTACCCTAAATGGACACACCACAGTGGTGAAATCCCTGTTCAGATAGTCATTCATCGCATAAGTTACATGCACACAAGGACTGAAGAGAGGAGCTGAAGAACTGCCAGTCCAAATCACACGTGTAAAAAATCGTTTATAGGACTGATTCACGGCAGTAGTCTCATGAACTATGTATGAGAACTGTCAGCGTTACATGCCAAAAAGTAGACTATAAGAAGTCAAAAGTTTAAGAAGCTCAATATGAAGGTGCATCCTCTCTCCTTTCTAGGTTTTCTGGCTTTAGTTCTAAGCCAATACTACTAAAAGTCTAACAAGGAAGGTATAAAATATTCCCCTAGCACACAGCATTTTCTCCCGATGACAGTAATATAAAGAGTAATTAAATCATCGCTCATTTTTCGTTTCTTCTCTTTTCCACGCTGAACTGATTCAGCTCTAAAAGGTTCTTATGGGTTGGAAAGAACGATAGAAAAAGCCAGAAACATCATTCTATGAGTTGCCTCCATCTTTTCATTATGCTTTTAAAAATTCTGACGCAAGAACTGGATGCCAGAACACCAATGCTGCCTTCACTACATCTGTATACAGGGACAAAATCACCACCTTTCTTACTCTCCTCCTCTACTAGCTACGTTTCAAGGATCGCTTTCCTTCTTCAGCTACAGCACTGCAACGGGAGCTCGGTTCTAGTTTGTCCCACATAACCTCTAAATCCATCCTCCAGACAGGGATCCCCGCTCTGCTGGAGACACTGTACCAACGCACGCTGGTACTATGCTCATGGTTATTTCCCCATAACCGTGTTACGTGTTAATGCTATCAGCAATGCTTTTGCACTCACTGCCAGGTTACTCGTACAGATGAGTCTACCTCTGAAAAGATCCGAGGGCTCCTCCTCCCTCCTGCGATCCCCTCCATGGCAGACTGCCGGAGCCGTTTCCCAGCCACTCAACACGGCATTACTGCTACGTGTGGCGTTATTTACAACGAGCCTGTCATGGGAGCTACATTAAACACCTTTACAAACCTGTTCTGTATCTTTACAGTTACTAGTTCAACTGAGAGCAATTTAATCAAATAATAAAAGCATACGTTTGGTTAGACTATTTTCCACGGAAGATAATATTGGTATAAGCAGTCTTTCCCTTCCCCCCCATTTCTTGACTGATTATGTTGACAGAATTTCTTTTTCCAGGAAGGCCTAGCTTTAGTAGATACAGGATGAAAAGAAGATAGGCAAAATAATATTTGTGACAGGAAAGGGGGAATTACAAAGGTGGTTGGGGAATACTGCAAGAAAACAGTGCCTAGAAAATAACACTAAAATGTGAAATAAGAAACTTCATTATTTCTTAAACTAGGAACTTTGCAAAACACTGAGTTCTTCAGAGACACAAACAGCACATGCTCTGCGTCTAGGATTGCTGTCAACCGCTTTAAGAGCGTTTTTATCCACCATCAAAAATAAGTGTACCTCATGTTAGATAAAAGAACTTCAATACTATAAAGTATTGTGACCACCTTTTAAAAATAGGTATAGATACTTTATTATAGGTTGCATTAGTCTTCTATGCTGCGTTTCCCAAATCGAGATCACAGATGATTATCCCTTTTTCTCACAATCACAGAACAGTCTAGGTCGGAAGGGATCTCTGGAGATTCTCTGGTCCAACCCCTCTGCTGAAGGTTGTGCAGAGCCCATGATAGCGCTTCTCACCGCATCCAGAGGTGCTTGCTGCAGGTCCACCACAACCCTGTGACGGGACCCCTGCGGGGTCTTCATTAGCGAGCAGGTTTAGCCGGAGGCAGTTCTGCGCCATAAGAGACTCTAAAACATGCAGTTCTGTCCTACTGCCCTTCATCTACCAGGGCTTCCTGAATGTCTTCAACATACAGTTTTAACACTCCTGACACAAAATTTGTCCCACTAAGGCTCAGTAAAACTGATAACCTTGTTTTTCTCCCCTTTGATGAGAAAGAGAAAAAAAATCCAGATAGCTCTCCTCCAGTTCCATGTTACCTAAGCTCCTAGTCAGAGCCATAAAAAAAAAAAAATAAAACCCTTCCTGGTTCTTGTTCCCCTAGATTACATGCTACCGAGCTGGGATTTGTGTGTGTTACGGGGCTGGTTTTCCCTTGTTCGGACTGCATGCCCCAGTCGCTGCCTTCGGCCACCGGGCACTCACACGCAGGGAGCCGAGCCCCAGGAGGCACCGGGGAGCCTGGCAAGAGAGCTCCTTGGAGGCACCGACTGCACCGAGCAGTGTCCTGGGGCAAAGGGAAGGTGCTGTCCTGCAGAGACTGGAGATGTCACTGATGCACCTCCGAAGGGCTGTTCTTTCTTGTGCCAATCACCTAGCCAAACAGCAGACCCGTTCGCACATTGCATGGTCACGGCAATGACCATACAATCACTTCTGCTCTGCATAAAAGGTGATGGTGTGCACGTGCTTGTACATTTACCTAAACATCACTCGCATACTGGTGGAAACTTGTGCTCTGGCTCTTCTCACCATGCCGCAGGCGAGCGAGCCTGTGAATCAGCTCTAGAGACTCGTAACACCAGCCTTGAGCCCTTGCCAAGCCCCGTCGGCAGCTGCCTGCCCTGCAGGGCTGGCACCGCCTCAGACCGTCCGACAGCAACACGCTTGCTTGAATGGAAGGTAATTCTGATCCACCAAGAAGATTAATTGTTAGAGGAAAAAAACCTTAGACAATCATTTTAAACAAAAGACAAGACTTTCCGTGCATTCTGACATTCTACTCATTTTTAAATGGATACAATTCTGTGAGATCAGCATTTACACGTCCTATAAAGTAAAAATTCTTAGTAAAGATGTAATCCTCATCACGATGGAAACAGCTCACACCCCCACATCAATCAAAAAACCCCAACCAGTTTAATTCACTGTCTGTTGAACTAAACTTGTGAAAAAAAGAGTTTACCGTAAAATGCTCCTGTGACTTATAGTTCTCATCCAGGTAAACACGAGCTCTGTTGTAGTCTTTCATTGCATCACTCGATAACAGTTCTCTAAAAGAGAAAGAAGAGATTGAAAATATAAAGGGAGATGCAAAGATACTATATTGCTTTAGCATTATTCTCTGTCCCGTAACATCCCCAGTATCACCCAGGAACTACAGGCCTTCATCTCACTTTGGTGTGAATTTCAGGGATGGAAGTTCCTGCGCTACAGCTGCCTGCCTGCAAGCTTCGGAGCTGACCACATCAGCTACCCTTCGACATGAACCACGAAATTCCTACGGCCATTTGGACGCAGCTGTGAAGGACTCCAGACACTGAAGACCACAAAATCCCCTAAAACTGGGTGACTCATGCTAAAAGGCCCCACGTCTCAACTTCAGAGCTCTCCTTTCCCGAGCCCGGTCACTGCTGGCGGGCGCAGGCAGGTCACGGCAGGCTGAGGTGAGCGGCTGTCCCTCGGCTGTCCCTGCGGAGCCCTGCACGGCGCTGCTCCAGGAGCCCTGGCTCTGCGGGGGGAAGAGGAGGATGAGGGCCGCAACCCTGCGGCGTTAGGAGCAACTTCGATGCAGCAAACCGAGCCCCCGGCACGGCTACCGCGCCCCGCGACCCAGCGGGCCACCCTCAGGGCGCCGGCCGCCGAGCCTCACGCCGGACCGCGCTGCCCCTTCGCCGCACGCCGGTGGGGCTGGGCGGGGTGACAGGGGCCCCGCCGAACCGGCCAGGGTCAGCCCCGCCGCACCGGCCCCGCTGCTCGAGAGGAGCCGCTCGCTCCAGAGCGCGGCCCCGGCCGCCCGGAGGGGAGGCGGACGGGAGGACGGCGCGGCCGCCGCAGGGCCCCGGGGCGGCCCGCGCCCAACGCCGCCAGCAGAGGGCGCTGCCGCGCCGCCGCGGGGCGGGGCGCCACCGCCCGCCACCGCCCTCCGCCGCCCCCGGCCCGGGCCCGCGGCGCGGCCGCTGCCCGTCCGTGACCTTCCCGGTCGGATCGCACACGGCCGCGGCGAACGCGTCTCGTGCCGGTCCGAGCCGCCCCTCGCCCCGCACCCGGCCGAAGGGCCGGCGGGCTGCGGGAGGCGCCGTCCCTGCGGGGGAGCCCCGCCGACGAGCCGCGACCTTAAATTCGGCGACTGAGGGCTCGCATCCGTGTTGTCAAGCCGCCGCCTGTGCAGGAGGCCCGTTCGCAGGCGGTGCTCCAGGGGCACCGCGGCTTCTGGCGGAGAACCGGCACGCTCGTCACACCGCCGCGCTGCCTGCCGCTGCCTCCGCACCGCCGGGCGGGCGTGACCGTACGTACTGCTGCGCTCTGTGCATCGCATGTGCTGGCGGCTCTGGCAAGACTCCTCCCGCCTAAACGCTCAAGTTAAAACTCTTCACTTTTCACCCTGGCTTACAACAAAGTTTCTGCAAATCAGCTGTGCGCTGCTCACGCTCCTACCGCACCGCCTTCTGTCCAGCTCCCACCAGTTTCTCGGTGTCACCAGCTCCTAAAAACACCACCGCCACCAGTACCCCACAGCTCCCACCGCAAGCACAGCCGCACACCGCCCCGGTCCGGAGCCCGAAGGTGCTCTCCGAACAGGGCACTGTCTGATCACCCGGCACGATAAACCTCACCCCAGAGATGGTACAAAAGGCAGACGCATATTCCGTATCTTGCAGGATTAGTTTGCCAGCACACGCCCAGAGGGGACACTTATTACTTTTCCCAATTTCTTAAATAATACAAAGCATAAACATTTGCCTAGTCACTTCCTTCTGCGAGGTCATATGACGTGCTGAAGTCAGAAAATATTTCGAAGCTTATATACTTCACACATCTAATTACTTCTGCTTAGAATTACACGGCACGTATTACAACTTTCCAGTTACTTACTTAACAAACTTGTCCACGTGAGACATGGAAGCTTCATAGTTTTTTCCTCCAAATTCTTGACAGTGTAAAGCCATGAAGTGGGGCTTGTGTGCATGTACAACCTGGAACAAACAGATAAACAAATATTAACAAAGTTGTAGGCACAGCTATTATCATACAGATGTGTCGTTTCTGAGAGGATGACTATCAGCTGTAGATAGAACAGGAATAGGCAATAAGCGGAGCATCGTTTGTTACACACATAGAAGACTCATAGTACACAAGAATTCTCTCAAGTACTTTAAGATAGTATTTTCTTTTTTAAACTATGAATTAGTTCCTAGGTATTTAAAGCAAATATATAACATCTTCCAGCTCACCTCAAAGAGGGCCTAACACCATTAAGATGATCAAAACATCTCCTTGTCTGGGAGTTGGAAGAGTTCACACACCTGAATTGATTTTTTTAAGTGTTTTTTTTCCACTTTTACAAAGTATCTCCAATTAGCTCATGACAGAATGCTGACTAGCAGTCACATTTGATATTTTTATTTATGGAGTATCCTATTTACAAAAGCATTTAAATTACACACACACAGACTATGCTACATACACATGTATCTAATACAGGAGGCACCTAAATCCATCACAATATTTCAAGTGTTAGTCTTGTATAGCGCAAGTATCTTAAATACTAAATAGTCAGCACTAGGATGCAATTATCATACTAAAAACCCTAGACCATATGTTTTTTTGGTCATGCACCAAATCAAATATACAGTATTTATAGATTTGCTGCTGCATTAAACACACATTCAATGTTATTTTGTCCTAATAAATTTTCTCTATATTAACTATATTCAGCATTGTAAACAACACATCTACCAATGTCTCTGTGTTGATATTGAGTCTCTACAACTTGCATTTCATGCCTTATTATCTTGTGAATTAACGGACACAAGGTACAGAACTATTTCAATTTTTTAAAAGGGTAACATCCTGAAATAATCAAGTACACGCTGGTGCAAACATCCAGGATAAATAACACGTTAAAAGTCTGAAATACGATTCACTGTTATTTTTGACTCGGTGGCACTCGGTGGTCCCAGCCAGCACAAAGGCCGCGTTGTCTGCGCGGCCATTCTGAGGAAGAACAGCCTGGTTTCCACGAGCTGCTTTGACCAGAATAATAAATTCACTCCTCTCTGCAGGCTTTGGCGCTGGCAGGTTCGGGGCACGCTGCCATGCGGGGGGTGGGTGGCAGACAGATGTGCAGGAGATGGGCATGATTACTGTAAAGATTTCTACAACTTCACAACACCACAATGGAGAATAACTGAAAAAAATAACAGTGACAGTTCTCCTATCGTACTCTTTTTTTTTTGCCGCTGGTACCCTGAAACTCTAAAAAGGGACAGACACGATAAACCTTTGCAGTCATGCTTTTAATGATGTAAATCAATAGTGACTAATTGTACTGTAAAAAGGTCTTTAAAAATGTTTCTTTCAAAGCACAGTAGAGAGAAATTTTCATCTGATCTGATGACAGGGTGCGAAATTCCTCAGTCCTGACCATGCAAATAATCTCGTTAGGACAATCAAGCTAACGGCAATGAACTGAAGATTAGCAAAATTTGAAATGCAGCAGCTTTCCACCGACAAACGACAAGCAGTAACGCGTCCCTGCCTTTAGCTGCCGCCTTCCCGTGCGGCAGCGGAGCTGGTCAGCGCAGGGCAGGGCAGCGGGAGGGATGACGGACTCTCCCAGCACGTGCCACGGGGGGCGAGGGGGCGAGTCGGCAGCGAGCTCTTACACCAGGGGCGGCACACCCCAGCTGGGGGATGCCCCCGGGACCCCGCTCGCCGCCGCAGGCGCGCGGGGCCGAGAGCGGCCGCCGCTGTGGGAGCGCGCCTGGAGAGGGGCGGCAGGAGGGAGCCTGGGTGCAGCAGCCCGACACCCACCAGCCCCGCGCCGACGGGGGCCCGGGAAGCCTGGCAGCGCTTCATGAACGCCGACGGGAATACAGCTTAGTACTATTTACAGATTGTGCAGTAAATTCAGTCAGCTACAGCATTTCTAATCTAAGCTGGGTTAGACTTGCAAAAAGGAGATAACGGCCGCTGGTTTCCGAGTGATTTCAGACAAGTCACTTCCTCTTCTGTACCTCAGCTTCCCCATCATCGAAACACATCTTGGCACCGACCTGCTCAGTGAAGCATTTTGAGGTAAGCTACTCACAAGTGTTACTATATAAAGGAAAAAAGTAAACACTCCCTCCCACAGACATGTTTGTGGATCTTTGTGCACTTCAGTTAGCTCATCAGTGCCCGTTTCTGCCTGACATATATGACACGTAGCAAGCTTGCTTTAAAAATGGGCTATCATCAGTAAGGACTGAGGAGGGCTAGAGCAGGATCCAATGGGAAGTGCAACTGAAAAAGTAATAAATTTATAAAAAGAATAAATAATAAGCAGACTACAGAACAGATGACTAAAAAAAAACAACTACCTGGAACCCAAGAAATTGTACCCAACTGGGATACGTACATCCTCTTCTTTTGATATATATTTGAGGTAACTATGAAAGCTTACATTAATAATAGTTGATTTTATAGATTTACAAACAATTACAACTTTCTCAGCAAAGCTTTCTCTTAAGTACCTTGTCCAACACCAAACACGGCACTGAACAGGACACGTATCTAACATGGTTTTGAGCATACAAAAAGCGTTTTTTGGCTACAGCTACCAACCTCTCGGGAGAGAGGTTTCAATTTCCGAGAAGTCGAAATGTCTACTTTAATTTTCAGGGAGAGCTGTTAAACAGAAACTTAAGAGCAGCACTAAGCTTTGGAAACCCAAGTGCAAGACGAATCTCTCTGTGTCTAAACGCGTTCAACTCTAATGAACCGCAGGCGGTGGGACGGGTACCCGAGCGGCGTCCCTGGGCGCTCCGGCCAACAGGGCTGGGGTGCCTGCTGTCCTGCCCATGGAGTCACGGCACAGGGGCCACACGGCAGAACGGAAACAAGTGTACTCATACAGATGCCCCTTTCTTCCTAAAGATAGCGTGTTGTTGAACCAGGTAGCTTCATCCACAGGCTAGGAAGCGAGCTGCACTTCACAGCAGTGTCGTGAGCCTCAAGCCGGGACCACGGTGGTCTGGCGTCAGCCCGCACCGCTCCCGAGTGCTCGCTGTCTGCAGAGAACGACATTTCCACTATCCTAATCCGCTTGCAGTGGGATGTGTCTAACCTATGATCACGGTAAGAAACACGCCGTCCTAAAGAACACCAGCCGTTTGCGGATGGAACAGAAGGTGCGACATCCAAAAGCACGAGGGCCGTGCTGCCTAAGGGACCACCTGCAGCCTGCAATCACAGAGTCCATTAGCAACGAACTAATAATCAAGTATCTTTATGAAGTTTAACTGGTTGGTTCATTTTCTTCGCTATCTTGGAGATAAATATTAACCAAACACAGCCTGTGAAGTCGAACTTCATAACAGAGCTCATTTGTGGTCCCTAAACAACGTGCAGTCCCAGCCCTCCATGTGCTTTATTGCTCCAAATCAGTTTTGGCTTCCAAGTCCTGATCTTATCTACTTGGATAGCTCTGTGAAATTACCATAATTAGAAAACAGTTGTAACTATTTAGTCTTGTAAAGCAAACATATGCAACTCTTACTGTTTCAAAGCAACACATCCAGTAACTGCTTATTGCGAACGCAGCAAAAATGTGCTGGCACATCGTGTTACTCATTTTTAACTGCTACAACAGTTCGCTTCATTAAGATCTCTTCTTACACAGCTAATAAAAATAGTAAACTGGTAAGACAAAAGTAAAATAAATCGTTTCAAATAGGATACGGGCATAAGCTAGCTCACATTTATGAGCGATGAGTAACAGGGAGCCTTGAACGCGGAGTCCTGCCTTGAGAAAACACTGGAGGACAGCTTTACTGTGCCACAGCAACAACAGGCATCATTTCCAGACTCTGAACCCAGATGCAAGACAGAGCGGTTTTTTAATTCTTATTCAAATCCCTGAGAGCCTGAAATCACAGCAGGTATTAAAAAAGTTATATGCTATTTTTAATGAGTAAACGCACTGGCTTAATAGCTGAGAGAGGCCTTAGTGGCATTCCTTACAGGTTAAACCACAAAAACATACCTGAATATTAGTTATATCCTCTCATATAATAAATACCCTCCAACTAAGAGCAAATTTGCTCTGCTTCATTACCTTTTACTGGTTTTCTACAGTTATGAAAGAACAAACAGTACATAATAATGAGTAATGAATACTTCAGAGCTGAAAACTCACAGTTGCCAGAGGTTAAAGATCATATACAAGATCACACAAACACTGAATTTGCATCTACAGTAGCACAATGTTTTTACAAAGTTGGGCATTCTCCTCAATTTCTGGATACACAAACATAGGGAAAGGAAGCCACAATCAGAAGTTGTTTTTGGGGATATGGGTAAGTTAAGTACAAATATAAAACTAGTGAAACAGAAATATAAAGTTAACCCTCTTTCCATTCCTGCAGGTCCTTGTCTATTTGGACAGGGGCCAGGGCGGAGGAGAGAGCCCCTGCAGTCGCGGTGCCCCGGGGCCGGCGTGCCGCAGGGCAGAGCGGGTACGGCTCTGCTGGAGCTGCGGAGGAGCCCCGCGCCGCACAGCCGCCAGCGCTGCAAACAGCCCCAGGAGCCTCTCGGAAACGCGTGCACAGGAGCGAGGGCACCATTTTTAGACCTCGATCCAAGCAAGGCAGAAGAGGCACTTGAGCCTCGATCTCCCATATCCAGGATGACTTTTTTTTAATAAAAATTAATACTACAGTTGAAGTATCAAAATATGAGCTTTAGTTTCCTTGTGAACTGTGAAATATGTACAAGTCAATTTAGCATTTGTGGTTCTAAAGCATTCAAAGTATTTGCAATTTCTAAGTCTGAAGAAAAAAAAAGTGTGTGTGTGTGTGGGGAATATATATTTTTACAAGTGCATAGCCAAGCAGCAGTAGTCCAGATGAGCCTGCTCCTTGTACTTCCATATTTTGTATTAACTCATAAATCCAACTTCTAGCTCTTGTTATGTGATTCAAGAGATTCTGATGATAGCCTTAGTGGCTTTTTTTGTTAAAGCATTCTGAAATGCCTTGTCCCTGAGACAGGCTCTTCCTCTGTGGATGTGGAACATCTGATGTTGCATTTTAGCCATAAGAGAGGACCACTGTTAAAACCTGAAAGTATTCTTCTACAGCTTGGAAATGCTGGAAATAAGGTTGTCTATGGAACTTGAAATCAGTCTCCCCATCCAGAAAAATTAAGTTGTTATCCACAGTCTGTCCACATAAATGACCTGATAGATTTGATCCAAGTTGTTCAAAAGTTTTGTGGTAAGAGGTCTGGCAGCAAACCCTCTGCCTCGCCTGTTGAGAGCGGAGAGCAGCGAAGCACGCGAGGCCGAGCGCGAGTGGAGGGGACGGGGATTCAGCGCTGCCATGCCAGCGTGGGTCTGCCCTCACCCCCACGGCAGGATGGTGCTGGGCAGGATGCGCCGGGTGCTTCCCAAGGGAACCGTTACTAACCGTCTCCATTCTGTAAGCGAAGCAACCCCTGGCATCTGACCTACAGAGAGGAGAAGCGCTCCCCCCTGCGCCTGCAAGTCAAAGCCGTGCTTTGGGGCACCAAGTCCTTATTTACAGAAAGACAATCCTGTGAGGGGGTTACCGCTGTACAACCTCAACACACATAGGAGCATCCACAGCGGAACATCACCTCTGGTACATTACCATACCGCAGGGTGACTGCAGCCGAGAAAGTCCTTATCTAGCAATTGCTACTTAAATTTTAATGTAATTTAATGGTATGCAGTAAACTAAGGACAGGAAGAGACCGACTTGCAATTTCTGATCAGGTTCGCACAGCAGAGGTAACTCCATGACTGGCGTTTTGAGCTCTTTACCCTCAGTGATACTGCAGGGTCATTCCAAGTAATTCCTTAAGGGCTTTTCTCTTAAACCCTTACAAAGTAATGTAGGAACACTTTGCCATCAGCCGGGCAAGCAGCTTTACACCCTCCCCTATTATTCTGTCACCTGAGTCACCGGAGAAAGGACGCCCGCCGACGGCTGCTGGCCCTGTGGCTCAGAAATGAGTATTTTTTTAAGACTCATTTACAGAATGAGGAAAACATTTTTTTCTGGAGGTTTCCTCCAAAACTCAGATGAGGCATACACATGGAAATTTTCAGCTTAAGCAGATTGATTTTTTAACAGAGTTTATGTGACAGAAACCAGTAAGAAGGGTTGAGTAAGGGAAAAACGTGTTTCCAAGTACAGGTTATCTTTACATACTGATGCACACTATAGAAAAAGGAACCAATACATAAACCGATAAGGGATTTAAAGTCCACACTGTAAAACGTAAAAGCTCTGAATAACCCTCTCTGAACGGCCACTCGCCATGTCTGCTCCCCGAGGACGCAGCACCTACGGCATCCCCACCGCAGCTGCGGCAGGGCGCAGGCGCCAGGCAGCACGCCGCTCCTCACCACCTCCCCGCTCGCCCGCCACCACCCAAGGAGGGTTCTGCTCCGTGGGCACCCGACGTGCTCATCGCCGGGCGCGGGAGACGGTGTGCCAGGTCACAGCCTGGTGCTGTACGGAGCGAGCAGAGGGAGGCTGCCAGCGCCAGAGGCCCCTTTCTGCTGCTGGCAGCCGCAGGATGCCGCAAGTTTCCGTGATGTCAGGGCCAGGCTGGCTGCCGGCCGCATGGCACCCAGCGCGGGCACGTCCCCCGGCCACCCGGCAGCCAGCACGGGCGTGTCCCCTGGTCGGCCGCGAGCCCCCCGGCCGGAGTGGGGATCGCCCACCCAAACCATCCGTGGCGAGGCTTCGGCTTCCAGCAATGTGCCGCAGCCTGCGCATGCACACGTCGCACAGCGCAGGCGGGCATTCCTGCCCTGTTTTCAGGCTATCGACTCAAACAAACAAAAACCCCCAAACCACCCCACGGGAGGATAGAGCACCCGTCTGAAAACAGCCCAGCTTCTAAGCTCACAAAGGTTGCTGGAGTCTGCAACACAGCGTCTCAGTTAATCACCCTTTCTATTTAAACAAACAGGATTATGTCCACAAAAATAATTAATGAACAAACTTTCCGAGTGGCTGGTGGGGTTTTTTGTTTGTTTGTTCGGGGTTTTGGGGTTTTTTTCTCCTTCTTTCTTTACAATACAGAAAGTTTCCATGCAGCAATACTAAGATGACCTTTGGCTTTTGGGTAAACTTTTAACTTCTGTATTGCTACAAATAAAGGCTCTAAATACTCTCAAACACATTAAACAACGTGGAAACTGCATTAGGGAAAAAACCCTCTGCCTCCATACTTTCATGTAAAAATGACCGTTTGCCATGAATGCTACAAAAAAGATTGTTACTAAAACTAGCAAAGATTTTCAACAGCTCCAGCTCCTGAACTCCTCCCGCCCTGAACGCCAGGCCCGATGCAGCTGAAGAAAGTACAAGGGATGGGGAAGGAGGGGGTGGAGACGGAAAAAAAAGGAAAAAACCACCTCAAACCAAAAAAACCCTAAGTAAGTAAACAAATAAACAAAAGCCCTTTCTGTGTGCCCCTACAGCCCTCCCTGGCAAACAGCTTCTTGGATGCTCCTGAAGCTTCTTGTTCCCCCGTTATTTTTTTCCTGCGAACTGACATTAATTAAGGCTGTGGGCCCGCGTACTGGGCACTTGACACAAGCGGGACAATAACCCGATTTGCATATTCTGTGAATACTGTTATAATCTGCATAACATCTAGTTCATCAAATCATCCAATTTCTTCTTAAGCACTAAACTCTTCCCCATCACACACAAAATGCTCCAAACCGCTCTTCTCACAATCGGGTTTCACTCTCCTCCCAACAGCCACTTTCTCTCCTTGTTCCCAAGGGATGGTTTCTGGGGTAAGGGAATTTTGACTGAAAAGAGGATGGGAGTCTGAGCCAAAGTATGTAAGACTCGGGTTACCAGTAACTATTCTCAGTTAAGAGAGGGAGCATAATAACCAGCATTAGGACCTCACTGAATTCTGCCTCCCTGTAAGGGGCTCACCCCTCCGCCCCCGTTCGCTGCGATGCCCGATTATCAAGTGCATGGTACGACACACTTGCTTACAAGACTTTTTTCTTGATTCCAGTGGATTGTTTTCAACCACAAATACTATTTTCTGCTTCGAACATTGGAAACTAGAGCAAACTCTGCGAGCCCTGGGATTCTGCAACATCCTTCCCCCACGATGCCTGCTCGCACTTCAGCAGGCACACGGATTTTGCCGTTGGGAGTGGCACGGTGCCACAGGAAGGATGACGCGCAGGAGCGCTAAGCACGACACAGCACGTTCCTGAACAGCCCTGTCCCCTCTGCAGCGCTCAGGCTGGGGCTGGGGGTAGTTACACCGCTGGAGGTGGATGAGTTTCCTATCCCCAGGCTGCACGCACCGGTCATCCAGCATCGCCTCCGCAAAGCCGGGCTGGCACGGTTTGCCCAGGACAGCCTCCCAGAGCCACTGCACAGCATCGCTAATGATCCCGCTCGCCTTCACGAAACGCTTACTCATTTCTCCAGCTCAAGAAACCAAGCAAAGCACACGACGTGCTAGGCTGTTCCAGAACGCGCTGACAACCTTGTGCCGTTTCACTCTGTACCCACAGGGTCCGCGCAGGGCCAGGTCACAACTGCTGCCACCCCAGAGCTCATCTCCGACGGGGCCACCGCTTCCTGCGTGAACAAAGACGACAGCTCCCCAACGAAGACTCTCCTGACAGGCAAACCCTCTTCTCCTCCTAATTACCTCTGCATGGTATTTAGGTGATTTTTTAGCAAAGTGATTGCTTGTTGTTTGTTTTCCTCCTTCCCTAAACATGATGCTCAGTAGGATCGATATCTTTTCTCATAGATATTTTATCCCACTACAGTATTCCATAATTTTAGGGACATTGTCGTGGTTTGGGCTACACCAAGGGGATTATCAAGATTCTTAATGGTTGCGATTAAATTGTTTAATGAAAGAGAAGATTCAAAGATTCTATGAATATTGCTAAAAAAGACAAATATGCTGGAAGAAAAACAGTGAATTGTTTAGTAACAATATGGGTAGGGTGGTTAACAGTTTCAAGGGCATTACGGTAAAGTTTCACTGATATATGCACTGATGCCTGATTGTTGAAAATCAGACCTTAATTACATTAGAAGTCTGTGATTGTAGTCCATCTCAGAAAATGATGCTTTCTATTTTAACATCAGTTCCATCTATAGCACAATAAAAGTTGTTCTAAATCACCTTTTTCTTTTGATCGCATTCGAAGCTGTTGTGGTTTTACCCCAGCCGGCAGCCAGGACCGCACGGCCGCTCGTGCAGTTCTCCCCCTTCCCCTAGAAGGGCAAGGAGAAGAGGGAGAAAGGGAGGGGAGAGGGAAAGAGAAAAACCTGTGGGTTGAGATAAAGACAGTTTAATAGAACACTAACAGAAAAGGTAAATAATAATAATGACGCAAGTCACT
>VFFE01008988.1:270255-338500 GCA_008921705.1 Burhinus oedicnemus
GCTGGAGGTGGATGAGTTTCCTATCCCCAGGCTGCACGCACCGGTCATCCAGCATCGCCTCCGCAAAGCCGGGCTGGCACGGTTTGCCCAGGACAGCCTCCCAGAGCCACTGCACAGCATCGCTAACGATCCCGCTCGCCTTCACAAAACGCTTACTCATTTCTCCAGCTCAACAAACCAAGCAAAGCACACGACGTGCTAGGCTGTTCCAGAACGCGCTGACAACCTTGTGCCGTTTCACTCTGTACCCACAGGGTCCGCGCAGGGCCAGGTCACAACTGCTGCCACCCCAGAGCTCATCTCCGACGGGGCCACCGCTTCCTGCGTGAACAAAGACGACAGCTCCCCAACGAAGACTCTCCTGACAGGCAAACCCTCTTCTCCTCCTAATTACCTCTGCATGGTATTTAGGTGATTTTTTAGCAAAGTGATTGCTTGTTGTTTGTTTTCCTCCTTCCCTAAACATGATGCTCAGTAGGATCGGTATCTTTTCTCATAGATATTTTATCCCACTACAGCATTCCATATTTTTAGGGACATTTATTGTCCAACCATAGCTTCTGTTCTGCCTTTTTTTTAAGAAAAAAAGTAGTCTCTTGTAAAACCACTTAGACATAATTCCCACACCTTCCAGAAATTTTGGTGGCCTATAGCCTGTTCTGACCAGCCAGTTACAGAGGCTGCCACAAGCATTCAACTGAACAAATGTTGTCAGCTTCGCACATTACGTAGCTGCAAAATGTGACTGTCTTATTGCTAGGGTCTAAAACGAAGCAAAACACAGCCTGCAAATCCACAGCATTTAAAATAACTGACTATGCTACACCAAGGGGATTATCAAGATTCTTAATGGTTGTGATTAAATTGTTTAATGAAAGAGAAGATTCAAAGATTCTATGAATATTGCTAAAAAAGACAAATATGCTGGAAGAAAAACAGTGAATTGTTTAGTAATCACATGGGTAGGGTGGTTAACAGTTTCAAGGGCATTACGGTAAAGTTTCACTGATATATGCACTGATGCCTGATTGTTGAAAATCAGACCTTAATTACATTAGAAGTCTGTGATTGTAGTCCACCTCAGAAAATTATGCTTTCTATTTTAACATCAGTTCCATCTATAGCACAATAAAAGTTGTTCTAAATCACCTTTTTCTTTTGATCGCATTCGAAGCTGTTGTGGTTTCACCCCAGCTGGCAGCCAGGACCGCACGGCCGCTCGTGCAGTTCTCCCCCTTCCCCCAGAAGGGCAAGGAGAAGAGGGAGAAAGGGAGGGGAGAGGGAAAGAGAAAAACCTGTGGGTTGAGATAAAGACAGTTTAATAGAACACTAACAGAAAAGGTAAATAATAATAATGACGCAAGTCACTCTCGCCGCCTAGTGAACTGGTACGTTCCCAAGCAGTGATCATGGGAAGCCCCCCCCACCCCCGCCAAGCCCCATTTCTATACCGAGCGTGCCATCTATGGTATGGAATATTCCATTGGCTATTCCATTGTTCTGTTTATGCTCCTCCTCCACATCTTTGGGAAGCCAAAAAGAGTTCTTGAAAAGTATAAACATTGCTTAGCAACAAATAAAATAATATGCATTACTGACATTCCTGTCACAGAAATCACTAGAAAGAACATTAACTCTTTCCTGGCTGAAATCATGACAGAAGCAAAGTAGTTGACTTATTTTGGAGGCCACATCCCTTGAAGTCTTCAAGGCCAGGCTGGATGAGGCTTTGAGCAATCTGGTCTAGCGGGAGGTGTCCCTGCCCATGGCAGGGGGGTTGGAACTAGGTGATCTTTAAGGTCACTTCCAACCTAAACCATTCTACGATTCTAGGATTTTTAGGTCTGAAGTCACAGACACCACCTAAGATTTCACCGTGATGTAGGACTCTGTGCCTTTTCAAGCACAAGCACGTCTTCTTTCAAGCAAAGATGGTTTCAATAAAGTCAGCTGTGACCAACAACTGGAAAGGGACTTCGAGTGTAAAGCTCAGAGAGAATCATCAAACTTGGAATAAATGGAGCCTAAATACACCTATCAGAAGGCTTTAGTAATGTTTTAATATTACGTGCAACCTGTTTGCAGACCACACACAGATACGAATCTTTATCGGGACAGCAATCACAGCAACAAACTGTACTGAAAGCGAAATGCAGAAGATCCTGCAAAGGTGCCCAAGGCCCTCACTGCGCTGCCATCCTGCGCCGGTTTCTACTCGCCTTCCCGAGGGGCGGAGCGGAGCGAGTCACCTCTCTATCACAGCACTTGCTGTCACCAAAGCAAACCTCTGGCCATCGCGGTGGCACTGGGGGCCGCTCACGCCAGGGCTGCCCGCTGCACCCGCGCCCCCGCAGCAGCGGCACCGGGCTGTACCTCACCCGGCCGAGACGGTCCCGCTTCAGAGTTTTAGCCGTGTCACGGGACACCTGGCATGGTCTTACACTCATCACACTCCACTTTATGTATAAAGATCCATATTACAAATGGATATATATCCATCTACGGCAGCAGTACTGCATGCAGGAAAAAGTAGATTTCTGTAATGTCTACAGCTACCGATGGGTATTTAATAGTTTCCATACTCTCGATGGCTTCCTTGTGCAAAGAAGAAAGAGACTGCAACAACAAACAAATGAAGAAATCATTTGATCTGTACTGGAAGTTCTAACCTAGCCTCCATCCCCAAGTCAAAGCATGTTTTAGATAGCGAGTAAACAACCACTCGCCGTCCCTTCCAACTCCAAGCTTAACAAGTGAGAAAGCGACTTCAGATGGCAGCCAGCTCACCGAGCGCTCCTTCTCCCCTTCTCAAGGTAGAAAGCAACGCGCAGTTTGTACCGTCTCTGCTCCAGAGCTGAGACAGAGCTGCAGGAGATCACTATGTGGCCTCTGTCGGGCTCGTTCACAGCGCACTCCCATTATTCACCAAAGCAGCTGCCAGCTCCGGTTCAGCTTCCCGCAGTCCCGCCGCTCCATCTGCCGCCCGCAGCTTCCCGGGGCCCAGACCCCGCGCCCAGGCGGGCGGGCTCAGAAGGGACAGCAGGAGCAGGGGGGTACGGGTACGGGTACGGGTACGGGCAGCAGTAGAGCCCCAAGCCCGCCGAGGAGGGCTGGGAATAGGCACAGGATAGAAACATCCCAACCGGCGGCTGTCTGGAGGGAGCCGACTTTCAAAATGCTACAGATCAAGGAGAGATACTCCTAGCCACCTTATTCATGTTTACAAATTAAAAAACTTAGTTCAGTGATGCCAAGTCAAGAGGCAATAAGATACAAAATCTGATGACAACTGTAGAAGAAAAAAAAAAAAAAATAAAAATCCACTCGGCCAATTCTCAAATTGCCATATTTCAAGAGAGCAAGTTCCTGAAGCTTAGCTTTTGGAGATGAATCAAATAAAATTCTTCACTTTCCTATAGGACAGGTACTTTTCTGGCTTCAGAGAGGAAAGCTGAAAACACAAATTCCAGGAATTCCAAAGCCAGAGCACACAAATCTCAAATTCAGATCCTCTGTACTCCTTCTGGAGAGTATCACCACCTGACAAGATGTTCAGAAAAAAACTCTTCAAACAAATCACCACCTTAGCCCACACCAAACCAGAGGCAGAAGGCTCGGGGAGGTTAACTCTCTCCTTCAAGCTGCCAGCCCACGATCACACGTGTCCTCCAGGCACCGCCTTTGGGAGGGGGATGGAGCACAGGGAGAAAAGGAGCAACGCGGGAGGGGAGCCGACATTTCTTTCTGCTTTATAGGTTAATTTAAAATCCGCTAACTTTAAAGTTAACATTGTAATCCACAGAAGAGATGGAACATGGCATTCCTCAATCATTTGGTGAATGTTTTTTATGATGCTGTGTTTTAATTAGATGATGTGCTTTGATCAGTTTGTTAAGCATTCATGGACAGGTGGATGGATCTTTCAGAGGCCTTTTCTTGTTCCTAAAGCACCTCACTACCAGAACACTACCAGAGATGCTGACTTTCTTTTTCTATTACTTCTTTTTGCAAAAGCTGGCTGGCTTTAAGCCCTCTCATTTATCTACACGTAATGACAATACAATACCTACAGCTTGTATCATAAGGAAAAGCGTTACGAAGCCCCCAGATGAATGCCACGTAGTCACCCACTGGAGCAAATGGAAAAAGCAGAGCAGTGAGGAGAAAAAGCTTCACTATAAATTTAGCGATGGGAAACAAGCAAGTTTCTGAGATCCAGGCCACTCTTTCCTCCCAGGAGCCTGTTGTCAGCAGCGCATCAAGGGCGCCGTCCATTCCAGTGCTACATGACATGCATGGGAAAGGCTCCACCACCACCTCCTCTGGGGAGCACGCCAAAAGCCAATACCTATAAATATCCGGAATTGAGTTCAGCTGAACTCTTCCTTCATCTTGTTTCAGTTTTCCTTGGGGGAAAAGCAGCAAATAACAGTGAACTGGTAGAAAATTACCCAGTATTTGACAGTTAAATCAATTTTAAACTACCAAGTCAGATGTCGCCCAAAATGCAGGCTCCACTTTGACAAGACCAGAGACCGATGCATCCAAGGAAAACAGATCGGACAAAACGACATCTCTCAGCTGTGTCGTCAACAAAAGCGATCACGCAGCATGCTACTTTACAGGCTGCTACGTTGTAAGCTGTCATTAAAAACATCCCTGGAAGTTTATTTAAAATATTTTTTTCCTGTTTGTATTTCTTGGACAAACTCTTTAATTCAACAGATGAGATATTTCCTATTTTTCATGTTAATAATGTAGGATATTTGTAGATCAATGGCAGAAGTTTAAAAATTTTAGCATGTGACATTTGAATGTTATTTTAGCCCTCCATATGACACCACATTCTCAGAAATGCATAGAGCGTATAATCAATGATGATACATAAATGAAGTTACTTGTATATACCTATCACAGCAATTAAAATCCCATGTTTTAATTCACTGGAACTTAAAAACAAGCCCCCAAAATGCTCCTTCATCAATATGTTCTTTGACATCAATTTGGAGACATGCTTCCATTATGGGTTTAATTTCTAGAAAAACATTTTAAACTTAGAGCGGTAATTGTGCTTCCTTTTTTGTGGAGATTATTTTGACTGCTTACAAAAGGACTGCATCCTCAGAAGTTATGCAAACTGTACTGACACAACTACATATGCAAATTGAATTCCTCAGAAGAATGGAAAAAAATTGTGGTCTGCGGTTTATCTGGGTTTCGAGTTTACGAAGACGCATTAAGAGTCATTTTCCAGTACTTCTGATGAAGTTCAATTTGCCGAGGCTTTCAACAAAGCATACAGAATTCAAATTAAAAAAAAAATAAATCTGAAGTTGTACATTTGCTAGGTTGCTACGTAGCCCGATATCAGAACTACGCTGGGCTACTTTTGGTACAAGTGTATTAGTCTCTTCCCTAAGGAGCTTTTTATAAAGTTTTATTCCACTTCCTACTGTGTTTGTGACCACGGCGTGAACAGTCACGCTGCTGCGCACAAGGAAGAGAGGCGGAAGGTTCAAGGCTACCGAACGGCACCGTTCGCACAACACGCTGAGGACTGGCTGCCTGTTACCAGCAATCAGCACAACCGGTAATTTTTTTTTCTTTTTCTTTTCGATACAGCTGTCTCAGATTGCAGATACAGCGGGGAGGGGGGATGTAGCAAACCCGCTGAGGGGTGGGCGCAGGGCTACCGTCGCTACACTTGCGCTGGTCCGGACCCTGCCCTTGACATGGCACAGGGCAGGGGTTAACGAATCGTTTTCTTCCCGTGTTGAACTTTGTATACGCAGCATTCCCTGCCCAAAGACAGACCACGTCCAGTTGCGTGTTAGTGGTCTCTGCTCTGGGATACTCGCAGCTCATTCTGCTCCCCTCCTCTTCCTGTTTTCCACAAGCTATTTCTGTAGTGCCATTTTGGTAAACAAGTGAACACATAGGGAGCTCCTTGAAAAAGATGCATAAATAATGTGAGGCTGAAAAACATGCAGTGATCAAAAAAAAAAAAAAAAAAAAAGCTGCTATTTATTTAGATGTGCTTTGTATTTTATTCATAGGAAGAGCCTTCCCTGAAGATGCAGAGATAGTTTAAATCCGAATTAGCTGAGGAAGCCTGCAGTGTCAGCATCATGTACGTACAGCAGTAACCAATCAAGACGGAAGAAAAATAAACAGATGAATCTTCTGTGAAGTCAACAGATCGCGAGGAATACAAGACTGGTTATTGCATCTCAGATTTTTGCAAATCCATTGAACTTGCCAGAAAAAGCTAACTGCAGTATTTTACAACATTGTAATAAAGGTCATAGGCTGCACCAGTAACCTGACCAGAAAAATAATTACAGGACTTTCTCAGTTACAAAAGGCAAAAGATAAAATATTGCTAATAAATTTTTTCTGTATACAGTTTCACTTCAAAAATTGAACAGCAGAATATTGTTGCTTTACACCATTTTTGTATAAGAGATGTAAAAAAATGAATAAAGGAATCTCAGAATCACCCAACTCCGGCAGATGCGGTATCAGCTGTCGGGGTGAAACGGCGCTCGCAGCGCTTAGGAGGGATGACACCTCTGGGTTCCACCAGTGCTCCTTTCCTGTTGCTTATTTATATGTTTCTGCATGATCCCAGCAAGTTAAACAAGTCTCCAGTGCAGCAGCACAATGTGTTAGACTGGCTTTTACGCTTAAAAAAACCCCAACCACACCTGAAGTTTACAACACATTTTATAATATGGGTTCAGTTTCAGTGTTTTCACATTGCCTAAACAAGAAAATTTTCAAGAAAGAGCAGACAGCAGGACTGATTTATTGCACACCAACACCAAAAATTGTTAGATTTCAATATAAATGTAAACTGGGCTTACCAGCAGTCTGGATTTTTCTAAAAAAATTACTCAAATATATTTCCTACTCAGGAGACTTAAAAGACCATTTCATGCCAAACTAAAGTAATTTTTATAAAGTGTCAAACCTTTTTTTAGGCAGAGGATTGTCAACGAGAACAAATTATGGTTATATGCTGAACTTTTATAATCATTACTTAGAAATCCAGAGAGAGACATATTCTTTTGGACTGGTTTTGACTATTAAATAATTAGTGACTTCAACTTCAAAAGCAAAAGATCTTTACATTATTAATCATGCCAATAAGAGAGCCTGCACAGAACTCCATGAGAAAATAAGTTTTACCTTACCTGATAAAATTCCCGAAGCCAATTCTTCTGTAAATTTTCTGGCTGAAAAACAAAATACAAAAATTAATTAAGAATAAGAGTAATCTGTTTTTATAATAATATCCCGATACTTATTGCTTTCCTCAGTGCATTCAAGTGGGGAGTTTTTTCCACAATTAACAAGTACAAACATGAGGCTGTTTCTCCATAAGCACCACTGGACAGACCTCTCCTTTTTGTTTCCCAGTCCCCTCTTCCCAGATTTTCACTCAGAAGGTACATTTTGCATACGACTTCACAACGTTCATACACATACAAGATTATCAAGCAATTAAAACAACAGACTTGATACCTATTGAAATACGTGCTTTTGGAAGTACACATGGACTGGCTGGAAATGAAAAACTTCACACGAACTGCTGACACCCCCTCCTGCCATCTGAGCTTCGTGGTACGCGGATTTACTTCTAAGGAACCGGCACAGAGTAACGACCGTGCTTTTTTGCAGGATGCTCGAGCATCCTGGGAGAAGCGTTTCAAGATGGCTACAGAAGTTATGAAAACAGAAGCAGCAAAAATATGGCAAGTATGAAGTTCTGCTTTTTCAGAAACAAAACCCACCCCACATACAATTACGGAGGGAGATAACCAATTTTCACGCATTAAATGTACAGCTACAGGAGAAACACTTGTTGAGTTTTATCCTCAACAACAAGACTTCTGGATAATTTTTGCATCATGGTGGGGAACAAAAACCCAAATCAGACTTTTCTCTCCCAGAAATAGCAGGAATGTACAGTATCCGCAGCAGGCAGCAGAACGCATTGAACTGAAAACCAGAGAGATGCCTCAACATCCACCCTTTAGTAACAGTGACGACACCAGGTGCCTGGAGGCAAATACACAATTCTGCTCTTTTCCCATCGAAATGTGCTATTTTCAAATTGTTGCATACAACTTTAAACTTACAAATTTATATTGACTGCTTGTTGCATGAAGATTTGCCCATAGGTGGCTATAAAGATTTGTAAGTAGGGAAAAAAAAAAATTACTATTTTTTTTTGTCTACAAGTCTATAAAAGTTATCCAGTTCTGTAAGCCTATAAAGTCTACAAGTCTACAAAAGTTTTTTGAAAGCTGAGGGAAAAAAAGCACCACATTTGTCCCTTGTTACCCATCAGCTCCCTTTTATTGATCACTCCTTCTTGACAGTTCTGGAATTCAGACACTATTGGTCAAGAAGGTGAAATTTTCACTCCCTAGGAACATTAATTTTTTCCAGCGATGAACTTTCTCAGTATTTCCTATGGAAGTAGCTGCTTTTGGTGCGGGGAGCCGCTGGCGCTGGGGCACGGGGCCGGGCGCAAGCAAGAGGCCCCTTGTTCCACGCTCAAAGCCAACTGGGATGAATCTTGGCCCAAGCTCAGGGACGCCTTAAATTAATAAACACAGAAAAAAACATCCACGTCTCCCACCCATGCTCTGCCCCTCGGCCGAAGAGCGTAACTCCACGCCAGAGCAAGGAAGCTGCAGACACAAATAAAAACGGAAGGCAGCCAGGCAGGCAATAAAATAGTCCCTCTAAAAAGGCCATCTTAACTGCTTATTTAGCAACTTAACTCTTTTTCTACTCATTCTGCACTTAATGAGACAACCCACTGAGCAACAGTAAGGAAGGACTGTTGCTTTTGTAAAAGCAGCAACAAGAAAACAAGCAAACCAGGAGCTGCTGTGACTTCAAGCTGACTTCTAACCTGAAGTCATGAAGATAGCACAGGATTTATTGATTTTATTTTTTTTTTTTAATCACTGTACAAACCAGATATGAACTGGGAACATGCTTTGTATATGATTTGTGTATGAGCAAAACCAAAAGGCCAGATTCAAACTATCAAGAAAGCAAGACCTTGGGGACTGTGAAATTTCTAATTAAAATTTTCTGGTAGTTACGAAAACGAGATAAGCAAGTCCTGCATTAGGCCACAAGCAGACTTCAGCAGTGCCATGTATTTATTTTCAAAACAAAGTATGGCCTTACTCAGTAGGTAATAGGCGATTTTCATGTTAACAAACAAACAAATCCCACGCGCTCCTCACTTCTCTTTATTTTATTTATACCAGTTGCAAGATGTCCTGGGGCCCTCTTAAGTTCCAAGAATAATCCAAAATTAACAGAAGTCAGTCATTTTTGTAAACCCGCTAAAGCAAACCAAACCCCACTTCAGTCTGTATTTACAGACAGGAGCTAAGTGACGGGTGACACAATACCCCAAGGAATGCAAACCTGAATTTGAGGCAAACGCACTCCAGAGCACGGGACTCTTCGCCGAGAGCCTCACCTAGTTTCACACATAGTCTATGTTAAGCACAAACGCAAGATTTTTATTTAGCATGTTTTGAGATTTTCAGTTAAACCTGAGTGCGAATCTGTAAATAAGGATGGCACGGCTATTAATGGTAATTTATATTAGCTATGGCTTTTTAAGGGAAAAAAAATTGCTACCAATCAAGAATATTTAAAGCAAGTTACTCATACTTGAGGAATTCTAGGGGAGAAAATAAAGCACAACCTCACTTTTTTTTTTTTTAATGTATATTACTGCAAGTGGTAGAAGTTTCCCCATTTGCTACATGACTAAATGAAAACATTGTAAGATAAAACACAAAAACAACCCAGTACATCAGAGGGAAGCTGACAAGACGACTCCAGGGCCCTCCAGCAGCTCCGCACCTACCTCCCATATGCTGGGTGAGATTGTTTTTGAGAAATCAGATCAAATATTGAAAAATTTGCCAAACTAAATCCTGAGCAGTGACAGCAATTGCTCAGATAAGGGACCTATAGAGGATCCTCACAGTGCACAGTGACCCAAGGCTTACCCAATTCTTCTACCATTACCCAGTCCTGCTACGACTCCCAGCTCCCCTCCCCAACGCGGCACCCAAAAGCCAATGTCTGTCACCAGGAGGAACAATGACTTCGCTCTTGAGAAGGGACAAGGAGTTACTGGACTTTGTTTCCCGTGCTTCTAGTCCTTCTGATGCCCTGGGTCACTGCTGGTAGCAAGTGTCAAGGGCGCATAGCTAGAACTTACAGCAATAAGACACCATCCAAATACCATGTAACACGGACTCACGTTGAAGCCACAGAAGAGGGCAAAGGACTGCAAAACTAGATGACCCTAGCTCTCAGTGGCAGCTCTGCCACCATGGCTCTTGAAGATGCACTGAGGATCACGGAACCTTTCTGTGTCTGGTGGCCCCCCAAGATGAGTCACAGCAGAAAGTCAACGATGCTCTTGCTTGTTCCACCTCCGCTACCCAGCCTGGGACAAGACAGGCAATACTATTTACTTGTCTTCGTTACAGCTTTGAGATCTTTGGATGACAGGTATTATAAATGGAGAGCATCACTGTATCGATCCATACCTCCCACTGGAGGAGATACACAGAGAAAACTCAGAGCTCCCTAGAAAATTAAAGATCTCAAACCTACACGAAATAAATCTACAGAAGCTACATTTTGAAGGTAGACCAGGAACGTGTTTTGAACGTAAGCAGGAGCCAGCCACAGACGACAATTAAAATAAAAGCTGCTCCTGTTGCCACACTTAGCTATTACAGTATCTACCAACTCATGTATTTGTGAAAAAGCAGGAGCAGCCTGCAAATAGATTTACGTAGAGGAACAGTGCTTTGGAGTTTGCGTTTTTGTTTTTTAAAAAGTCTTTCTTTTCTTCTTATTTTTAACCCCAATAGTCACTACGTGGAAGCCCTGTAAGATGATGGCAGATGTCCTCTATGGGGCTGCTGTGCACTTTCACCGGGTGCATCGACAACTTCAGCTCAGGAAGAAAGCCACCATCCCACCCATGGCCTGGACACCCCACAGCTGATTCCTCGTGAACAAAATTCAACACAGCTCCACACCCTGCCAGTATAACCCCTCCTGACACCCACTGTATTTTAAGCTTTCTGGCACAGGCCAGCGTTCAAACAGAAAGAAGAAAAATGAATTCGGGTCACTAACTAGAGGTACACCTCATTTTACAATTTTGCTTGCCTGCACACCCCATTAAACTAATTAACAACAGAGAACAAAGGCTCAGGGGGAAGGCATTTATAGAAATAATTCCAGAACTAAGCCAGGTACAACGAGGTGAAGCAAGTCACCAAAAGCTGTAGGATCTTCCCTATTTCCCCCTTCCTTTCTCCTCACCCGCGCAGCACAACCGAAGAGCCAGAGTTGCGGTGTCAGGAGCGTTCACGGGGGGCGAGGGATGTTGGAGGGACTCGCCATGCCGAGGGTCAGGCCCCGTCCCACTGGGGCCGAGGAGCACTGCCGCCATCCTGCCCCGGGGATGGCACTGGGGAGACACGGTGCCCACCAACACGGGCCTGCAGCCGAGCACGCAGCTCCACGGGGCCAGTTTTAAACAAGGTGATCCTGTACAGGGTTGTGAACTGCGCCATCGCGGGTAAGAAGCGAGGGGCTGGCGGATCATCACAGTCCACAACCGAGACCTTTGGAAACGGGTGACAGCAGGAGGCAAGAGACCCACGAAATAACATGAACCGGGCAGAATAAAGCTCTCACACCTGCAGATTAATTCCTTCTGGGATCCCGCAGAACACAGGAAGGTTTGAAGAAGCGATGACAGAAACACAGATCTGAGCAGGAGAAACAGCTCTGGAAGATGCCAGTCAAGTCCCTTGGCAGGTAATTTCGGGAGGTAAGGTGCTAATGAGGGTGCTGGGGCTGCCAACAAGGGCTCCTCTGCACAGGGCCAGGGGTTTGGTAAACCCGTGGCTGCTGTGACTGTCACCTCCCGGCTCCACAGGACCTGACTGCGAGAAGGACCCTGCCACACTCCCGACCACCGTCCCCTCCTCCTCTGGTCCCTCCGGTGGCACCATCGCACCCTTCCCTTCTGTTCTTGCCGCCCTGTGGTAACACCCTGTGATCTAGCCCTCTGCCTCAAACTCCTCCCCGGCCACCTCCCTATAAATGAAATAATTTTAAGTTTTGAAGGACTGCAGATAACAACGAAGTGGAAAGATAATTTATCTTCCCCTTTTTCTGTCTAAAAATAGGCATTATATTTTATCTCTTCCAGACTCTTTGGCCTTCTTCCCATCCTTTCTCTCTACACTGTCCTTCATTAAATTATCTCATTCTTTTTGTAATGTAACTGAAATTAATCTTTTCCTTGTCCTCTCCAGTGCTAGATTCTTTTATACCCACCCACTGATGAACCCATTTCTTCCCGTTCACTAATCCAAATGCCGCTTTATCAGCCTCCTCGTTTCTGGCTGCCGCCCCTCCAGTCCTGCAGCAGCCGTGTTCGCTCCGGGTCCTTCTCCCCTGCCCACACACCCGCTCCGCTCGTGCCCGCGGGGATCCGCCAGCGAGCAACGGGCCCCAGTAACGCCAGGAAAGACAAAGAAAGATGCAAGAAAAAGGTTTGCACATCCTTTTGGTGCCCAGGAGAGAGGCTCCTTCCAAGGGCTGCTTCTCTCTCGCGCCATCCTCCCCAGGGCCCCGGCCGCTCCACCCAGCGCCCGCAGTGCCCAGCCTGCTCCGCACGGGCTCCTTCGCGGGGTTTGCCTGCGTTAAACGCGGCGGTCACGAGCCGAGTGGATGCGCACAGGCTGTCTCCTCGAAGGCACACAAAAGCTTGGGGAGTTCACCGCTCTTCGGGCTGTGCTGTTGTCATTGAGCCCAGCAAATATTCCGAAGCCCCGGGGAGCATGGTCCTGGTTTTGTCCTACCATTCCATCCAATGGCACGCATTTTGACTCAACAGAGCCACAAATAGAAACCCTACCCCCCGAAACAAGCACAACTTCTTTCTAGACTGCAGTACACATGGGATCTATGTTAAAATAACAGGACACGCGCACTGCTGCTCCCTTCAATTAAAAGCTGGTTTGACCTTTTCCTGGAATTCTGAATGCCACTAGAACCGTCTCTTTTCATGCCGAGTTTCCATTTGAAGTCTATTTATGTCACACTTGTTACTGTATTGGTCAGGCTTATAAGAAAAAGTAGTAAGCTTGTAAGCACATGGATACCACATGAGTTGGTAATAACCCGAAAACAAGCGGCTTTTCAAAATGAACATACAAGTAGCCTCTCTTCTCCCACTGTTTCCATTTCCTACAAAATTACACCCAACAGCCAAAAGAAAGCTTTAAGCCTGTTGCAAAAATATATTCAGACAGGGAAGAAGTCTTTTCAAAAAAGGAAAAAGAGAAAATATATTTAGTAAGGGTAAGAAGCCTTTCATTCAACAAGAAAAAAAGGAAAGCGAACTAAATGAAACCAAATTAACAGCCTGGAAAATTTCTTTTTAGTTTCATTCAGAGGGATATGGAAGAAAGTAGATGAATTATAGAAAGCAGGTTCTATTTTGTGAATTTTATTTTTAGCTAAGAATAGGCTCATTTTATAAGCTAAAAAAAAAATTCTTGACTCACTTTGTGAAAACTCTCTGAGCTCCAAAATGAACGCAGAGGAGAACTGGCTGGTTGGACTTTGCACGCCGACTTGAACACAAAGTACAACCAACCAAAATTTCTAAATGCCCAACTTAACCAGTCCTAAGAGCCCTACGTGGACTTAGGGGTCCCCCATACCCTGAGCTTGATGGGTTCCTCGGCACTGCACAGCAACACACCGGCTCCACTGAAGTCGCATCTTCTAAGGATGCGGCCCCAGGCAGTACCCAGAGCCTTTCTCATCTCTTCCCTTCAATCTATGCTCTGTTCAGGGAAAAGTGTGAAACAGAGGCTATTTTTTCCCTGCATTTGCTATATTTGGTTTTCTACTTATTTAATGAAAACCAAACCATTTAATCAAGCTCTGTTTAACCAGAGTTACCAGGCTTACTCAAACACTGGTTTCATGTCCATCAACATGACTGTTACAGTAATTTCACTGGAATTGCTTAGATTAAGATTTTTAGATCAAGATTTTGCATATCCTCTAGTATCTTTGAAAGTTTACTGGCAACTTCTTGACATTTCTATTCAATGACCTATTTGATTTAAATCTTTTTTCTACCTTCAAATAGACCTGTAAGTACTCCTTTTGCTATGCTCTATATCAGATTATACAGACGATGCTAAAGAAAACCCACATCAGATGGGTACTATTACTGTGGAGTTTTGTACCAACTTTAAATTCACAGTTTACAAACAAAAAGATGATACCCGGCATGTATGTTCACATTATCGGTTCACCGTATTTCAAAGTCAATGTAGACAAGCTGACCAGGATCAAACAAGAAAACAAGAATTACTCGTGAGTCTAAAGGAAGCTTCTAAGGAAAAGTGCAGATTCTTCCAAATCTGAACTTTTACTTAAACGCCATGTTTTTATTACATACATTTGCACAGACAACTTCCAAATGCAAATGCACGGCTTTCCCAAGCGACAGTAGAAAAAGAAGAGAGCCCCCTCCTGCTGCTGTTACACCCCACAGAGAGTGACTGGCACTCAAGTTCAAGAAAGAAATGCACGGGACAAGCAATATAATGAGACTAATTAACACAGCTGAAAAAAATGGGGGTTTGGACACACAAGTGTTTCACTGTAAAATTTAGGGCAGTTTTACTCCTGGGCTGAGAAAAGCAGTGGCTGGTTGGATGCTGAATCAAGAGAAATGAAGAAACAAAGGTAGAAGCAGTGCTTGGGGAAACCAGTGTGTCAGGGGACAGGAGGAGCGAGGGAGAGGAAGGGACTGCTGCCCACCCTGCCTATTACATGGGATGCTGGATTGCCCTGCCGGTGCCAACGGAGACAGAGACAACGCAGAGGGCAAACACCGAGGAGGAAAGATGGTCTGTGCCTTCCGGTGGCCTCATGCCTGAAGGAGAAGCCAAAGCCCTCTCCCCCTCACCGGGGAGGGTGGTGAATTCAAGGAGAGCGGTGTGTTACCGGGGCAGAGTAACGGACAGGCTGTCCTGGACTGACACCCCACGGCACAGAGCCACGCTGGCACCAGACCCGCTGCAGTGTTGGGTCGGCATTTAAGGACCGAGGTCTCTGGCGCAGCGGCCTCTCAAAGGGGTGCTGGAAACAACCGTCCTGGTCTCTCCTGTTCGACCTGACATGCGCTGCTGAGAGCTGAGTAGCTGCTGAAAATGCAGTAAACTCCTCTTTTGTTTACCTTCTTCTCTCTTGATCTCCCTTCCTGTGAGTGGGTCTAAATCAAGACACAATACATGGTGGGAATACAAAAAGAAACCAAAGCAGTTATGGCTTCCTGTGGAGTAATGCAGAAAACACGCTGCTCGCAGCCCCTGCGAGGAGAAAGGCTGCAGGAACGCAGGCGAAGCAGCTCTCTAGAGAACCCGAGACAGATAAACGGACCGTGGCCCCGAGCCGTGTGCTCACTAGCACACATCTCCACCAGAAACAGCAGGAAAACATAAAGCCTGGGCTTCCTGTTAAAAAACACATCAGAAGCCGAAAGAAAAAAACCTAAGCGCCTACTACCTGTTTTGAAGACCTGTTTTGAAGCGTTTCCATATAACTGAAGCTGTCTACAAACTACCCTGTGCACATGAGACATCAGCACCTCTTGACACAGCGGAAACCGCGTGTACCCAGACTGTAAGAGACACCAGAAGACAGACCTTCCCAGCCAGGAATGGTGCGTTCAAAACCCAGTAGCACTCTCTCAAATATAGGAAATGCAGCCTAAGACAGTAACAACAAAGGGTAAAAGAACAAATAAACTATTCTGGCCAAATTTTAGGGAAACATGAGGAATGATGTAATTGAACCGAATGAAAGTGATGAAGCAACGATCAAGTGCTTACCTCTTCAAAGGAGCTGGAGATACAGACATATACATTACAGTTGATACCAAGACCAGAATTGGTCTCACCTCTAACAACACAAGACAGGGAAGGGGAAAGAGCTGCCTTTCTTTAACTCCTAAAAAGTACTGGTAGCACATGCTGTCAGGACTTCAATCTGGACAAAGTCTTCCAAATCTTCAGCACCTCGCTGACCTAAAAACCAACCTAACATGTTACGAGAAGACCCTGAAACAAACAAATGAAAAAAAAATCACACATATCCCCACAAAATCAAGGCTAGGAGTGGACACCTCATGAGCAGCAGCTGAAACAAGCTCCACTTCTTCAACAGCTTCAGCTGATGAGGCCGATGACATAATAGTGCTTAAAAAAAGCAAAAGAAAAACTTGCCACTGACACCGGACTTCAGCAATTGCATCTTGCACCACTGAAACCAACTGTCCTCTTCACAAATAGTTTTGACAAGCTTCCGGCTCCTGGATGGCCAAGACACTGACACGACCTTAGAGGCACAAAGGCACAGCGAGACACGCAGGAAGCAGACCCGTGAGACATACTCTCTGGAGAACGGTGTACGGCACGCCAACAAGCACCGTAGCACCTCCTGGAGCACAGAAATACAGCTATGTGAACAGCAAGCAGGAGAGAGACCACAAAGAGACACTGAGTCTCTGTTAGAGGAAGCAGCAGAGGACCAACGTAAGCCTTTGGACTTCAGAGGAAGTTGCCAGGGGCTCTTCTGCAGAGAACGGGTTAACACGTGCACAAGCAGAGAAAGTAACTGGCCCCTGGAAGTAAGCCTGGAGATTTCAAAGGGCTGAGAGCCCTGGCCACCGGACTGCGTGGGGCAGGAACGCACGGCTCAGCCCCACCGTGGACACTCGCGCTGAGGAAGGGGTAATGATGACGGCCTTTCCGCACGGTGCCACAACAAGCACCCGGCACAGAACACCAGGAACTGCACGATGCGCACAGCCGGCCATGGCGGCAGCTGTCGATCAACCCGAGCGTGGGAACCGTGGCCTGCTGACAGCTGATGGATGCAGCCCATGGTTGGAGTGATCCAGCCATACAGCCCCATCACCAGAACTCTGGGCTCAAGCGATCCGTCGTCCATTTCAGTGGCCAGTCTGGCCACGACCCCAGCATCGCTCTTGGAGACAGGCAGCAGACTCCGGCATTTGCAGTTAATTGCTTTCGGGCAACGTCTAATTGCCCGAGCGCACAATTGCACATAACGCCAAGAGCATGGCACTATATGCAACTGCGAGCGTCTGCATCGTCTGCAACCGGTGGGCACGTGCCCAGTGACCGAACAGAAGTCTGCTGCAGCAGCAAGGTCCTGAACCCTGGGGAGCTGGAGATACCTCCCAGCGCACTGAGAGCGGAGCCGGCTCTTGCGGGCAGCGCCAGGCAGGCAGCGCAGGACGGGGCCGAACACAGGAAGACGGGAACTTTACTGTGGCGAGGATGAGCCTTTACAGGAGAAAACACAATGCAGTGATGTGAAAACTAGTGATCTATGGCATCGCAGCAGCATGACGGAAATAGCCGAAAGCCCAAGTCTTTGGACAGATACAGGATAGATCATAAGCACGCAGACACGGCCCCTTCTGGTGTGACCTTATGACAAACAGGACTCCAGGGCTGAAGCACAACACTTGCTCTGATGCCAAAGAGCCCTCAGAGCAGCCATTGAGCAGAAAAGACACACAGCGTTATGCCTGTCAACACAAGCACCATCACTAAACAACACTGCACAGCGCCTACAGAAAGCAAACCTCACTGCGGACACCGGAGATTCAAATGAAAAAATGAATTAAAACAAGAAATACTTTTTATTAAAGAAGAACATACGTTAGCAAAAGTGTCCCCTAATTTAGTTTATTTTGGGGGCTGGGATGTACAAAGTGCAGTAGCCGGTGCCCTTGTGCTTTAAGGGAGGATGAAGAGGAGGAAGCGACCGAGTTACTGTGCATCAACCACTCACCACTCCCGACCTGACAAGAATAAAGCCTGTTCAGAAACTTCTTTAATTTGAAAAAGCGCATCTTTTCATCCTGCTGTGTGCAGATCTCAGTGTAACCAGCACAAAACACTGGGCTGCTTGACAGAGCCACGCACGATGTTTCGGTGCACCCCCATGGGCTCCTCGGCCCTGCACCCAGGCAGACGCCAGAGCCGCGGCGAGGTGCGTGGCGAGGTGCGCGGCGGTCGGTACTGGCCGGAGCCTCCCACAGCCTGGTGCTCAGCAGGCACAGGCGCCTGGAGAGGGTGACCTGCCAGTGCCAGGAGGGCGAACAGCAGCTCCCTGCAGGCAGGGCATGACAGCGAGGGGGGAACGGCATGAACAGGCTGCACCTTGAACAGGATTGCCAATTTGCTTTCCTGCCCCGAAGCTCTGACTCAGGTTCTCAATGTGGATATTCAGGAGCACCTCCTAAACTCCACGGGTGTAAGGGAACAAAAAGTCCAGCCAAGAATACCATTCAAAGAAAAAAGGAAAGGGAAAAAAAACAAACCAAATCAAAACAAAATCCCACACCAAAAAAAGAAAACTACTCATTACCAATGGAAAAAATAAAGTTTACATGACAAAACTGAAACTAGTCACCTAATTTGGTATGAACAATGCCCGCATTTAATAAAGGATGATTCAAGGGCAGTGACTAAAAGCAGTCTATCATTCATATTCAGGAAAAAGTTTATGAATCACATACAATACACAAGTTTGTAACACAACATTTGTAACTCCCAAGTACAAAGACGAAAACTGCACTCAAAGTGTATCCCTGCAATAGAGCATCAGAGCAAACACCGAGTGCTGCACGCAGCAGAAGGTCAGCACGACACCGGAACAGCCCTTCTGCAAGATCTGCTCCTCGCTCAGGTTGTGGCTAACCATCCGTGCCATCCGCGCTCTGCTAAAAAAGGTTAGGAGAGGAGCCCATGATTTGTACACGCCAGTTCAGCAACTCATTCAAACACGTTTCTGCCCATCTCTGCTGGAAGCAGAACGTGCCCGAGCTGAAGCGCGGGTTAGAGCGCTCTGCAGAGAGGACAGGGCCAGTAGCTACAACAGGGAGCGATGCCAGGCTGTGCCAGAGCGTTTTTCACCAGCACACCTGCAGGGACACCGGGTACCTCCATCCAAGCGGCTGGTGCGCGCAGAGAAAATTCAGCAACGTGATGGGCTGCGTTTTCTGTCGGAGAAAGGTGACCGCTTGCCTTCAGGAGGCATCGGTGGCAGGGAGGCTCCGACACAGCCTGCCCAGCCACTGCCCGCCCGGGGCTGGTTCCCCCCGGGACAGCCGACACGGAGCGGGAGAGCAAGACCCCCAGCTCCTCCCCACAGGCCTTGGCAGTGCCAGGTCTGGAAAAAACACTTCACATGAAAAAGTGCTTAAAGCTTGAGTCGTCAGCGCCGAACTTCCTCTGCACGCAGCGCCGCGGGATTTATACAGCTAATACCATCTTACAGGCTTTCACAGTCCATTAAAGGCTGTGCCTGCCAAACACCTGGAAAACGCGTTCCCAGTCACCGAGAAGAGTTTAAGTGAAAACACAGCCATACTCGCAAATACCCAATCGCTCCTCTGGCCCTTCGTTATTCATGTATGCCTTGACTGACAGAGACTGTTAATTAGCCAACTCACAGCTTTAGTAACCGATATAACTCTATTTTTTAAAAAAATAAATTGCTTGATAACCCATAAACCAACACCATCCACAGAGGCGCCCTCTTTCCTCAGCCTGCATCATTTGTATCAAATAATGTCTTAAATGGGCAATGGTGATACAAAAGTCACTCTATTCATGGGTTGTAAACAAACAAAAAAAGAACCAAAGAAGGAAAAGCAAACATTTCCTCTTTTCCTTCATAATGCCTTACTGTTCATACATACGTATGAATGAAAACCTAGTAAAGCAGCAGACTTCGGAAAGGTGCGTGTATATGTATATAAGCACACATATACACATATATAAGTGTGTGTATTTACAGATACACATATATATTCCACACAAAGCATCAATATCTGTCCCAAGCCTATTGCTTAGTTAATCCAGTGTCAGAGAACAAAAGAAAGAGACTTCTCTCAACACTAATGAAGCTCAGCTTTCAGTTATAAAATTCCCACACTATAATTAATTGAAGATACCCATTCTTTCATAACACTTTTTAGTAGAGTTAAATAACAGGTAATTTTCTTACGGATTACGTTACACTGAGATGGAGCAACGCAACTTTCAGACTTCCGGAACTGTTTGTGTAGATAACAACACAGTGTATCTGATGGCAGCAAGACCAGCTTTACACAGGTCTAACATACATCCAGGTAGACCCTTAAAAGAAGGGAAGTTAAACCACACAACATGTTTTCCAAAGGCAGGTAGCACGTGGACACCATTAATTCCCTGCCATACCTGCGAGCACGCGTGCACACACCCACAGCAGACCCTGCGCACAGCCCGTCTCTGAGCACGTGCTGCAACGGAAGACAGGGACCAGAGCACGACCCCGAAGGGCTCATCGCCGTCCGCATCCCACGCGGAAGATAAATCCAGCCAGACGCCAGCACAGTACAGCAACATCTGATGAATAACGACTTACAAGTAACTGCAAAAACTGGAATAAAAAAAGCCATGAATCTCAACTATCCAGACCCTAGCAAACGCCCAACGTATTTCAAATTTAACTTCTATTACCGACATCTTATTGAAAGATTAAAGGCTCCTGGATATTTGAATAACAAGCATGTTAAGAGTATTAACGACAAGAGTTAATCCAACACCCAGTACTTACAACATCACACAAACTATAATTGTTAGCAAATAGCAGTGATTAACCACATTAATACACTCAACTTTTCAACTACTTTGTATCCTGATTTTGGAATAGCATGGAGAAAACAGACCTTATGCTGAAAAAGAGTGTGAATAAAATTAATCTGTTCTTGCCCATGGACAGATAAAATAGAGCTCTGGCAATATTCACAACCACCACCATGGTCTATCTTGTGTATTTGTAGGGTTTCTTTCTTGGTTTATTTTAAATTAGATCTTTAAAAACTTCCCCTAGGATTAATATGGGGATAATTACTTGTTATCTACAGCAACTGTTTTTTTTAAATGTACATGGTATGAAAACAAATGTTTTCAAGATCCAATTTCAAAAGTTGAATCTACAACATACTCAAGTGCCCCTCTTCCCAAATCCCACAAGAAAAAAAATCACTGAGCCAATGAACTTTGACAAATGACATAAACAAAAAAACCCACCACACCCACCAACAGCAAAACCAGAATGCATTTATTTGTTAACTCCTGGTTTTTGAGTCTTTTCTGCAAAGCCTGGCTTGTGCTCCAGGTGCTTTGCAGCACAAGTGTAGGGGAGCAGCGTTGTGCCGACTCGTGTCTCCCAGCCGCGGCAGGAGGTGGGCACGGACCCACCACGTGAAGCCGCACCATCAAGTAACGAGCAATTAATGGGTCATCAGCATGTGGACACCGGCTCTGCCCATTGCAAGTAATCTTTATTAACCTCTGAGGAGCTCAGCAAGCAGAGATCATCTTTCCAAGCAAGGTGAGCAAGAGAAGTTATACATGAGCTAGATGAAAGAAAAAGAAAATCCCTGTCAGTCACTGACAAGAGCTTGGTTCTGCGAGCCAAGTGAAAGCGAGATGTGTCGAGAGCTGCAGGCCTACCCTGCAGCTGCTGCTGCTACCACAACGTTTGAATTTTCCTGTGTCCAAGTTACGACAGGGACATAGTTAAAAATTCAGGAAATTTTTAGTTGCTGAGCTCCTATGAGGCGCAACAGTGAAAGCAGCCACTAAAGCCAATGATCAAAGCAGTTCTTCCTGTAGGCTAGATTTTATGGAGGCTTGAAAATATCCTACATATTTTACTAATCCTGTTGGTTGTGACAGTGGCACACCTTTTCACAGGTGTACTGTGCTGGTATCTTGAAGCAGCAATGCCATGGAGTCCCAGTGCCTTCTACACAAGAAATAAATGCATTGGAGAGAGCATCACAGGTTAGCCGTTCCAGCATGTATGTATTTGAGGTGCTGGAGCGTGTCCAGAGAAGGGCAACGAAGCTGGTGAGGGGTCTGGAGAACATGTCTTACGAGGAGCGGCTGAAGGAATAAGGATTGTTTCGTCTGGAGAAGAGCAGGCTGAGGGGAGACCTTATTGCTCTCTACAACTACCTGAAAGGAGGTTGCAGTGAGATGGGAGCTGATCTCTTCTCCCAAGTAACAGGCGACAGGACAAGAGGAAACGGGTTCAAGTTGCGCCAGGGGAGGTTTAGGCTGGACATTAGGAAAAAATTTTTCATTGCAAGAGTTATCAAACCTTGGAACAGGCTGCCCAGGGAGGCGGTGGAGTCACCATCCCTAGATGTGTTTAGAAGTCGTGTAGATGTGGTGCTTAGAGACGTGGTACAGTAGGGTCAATGGTTGGACCAGATGATCTTAAAGGTCTTTTCCAACCTAAATGATTCTATGATTCTATGTGTCACACATACCCAACTACACCAACGGCTTCCTGACACCGCTGAGCTGAACAGCTCAGGGAGTAACTGCAGAGTAGTAGGCCAGTATAAAATATTGTCTTAAATTAAAAAGGTAGAATGTGTTCCATGGAAAAAAAAAAAATGTAGACAAGAACTTTCATGAATTAAAAGCTCAAGAGCTAAAATACATGAGCTATTATACACTGGTGTACAGCAGTGTGTCAACTACTCCAACCAATAAATGCTCTTCTCTCGAGAGGATATCCACATTTACGAGCTAAACGCCTTTTGATTGGGCACTGCTCTGCTGGGGATGAAAGTCCGAGGCTTTCCCAGAATCCTTGCAGAATCAGTTTCAGGACTAAGGCATCAGCAATGTGCAAGCTGTCAGTGAGGTGGCTCCAACACACCCAATTAAATCAGAAGAGAGATCTTTCATGCCAAAATACTATAGTCCTAAGAATGGCAGTCAATGTACTGCCAAATGAAGCACGGGGGATGCCAAAATGCAGTTCATCACACTAAAAGAAATATGTAGTGATCTAGCATATGTATTTGATAGCAGACGAGACCATGTGAAAGTTGTTTACATCCTATTTCAGAAATAAAGCGACGAGGAAAATACTTAGAAATTAATTTAAATTTGATCTAGAGAGCGGGTTTTCAGCATTATTTTTTTTTTTCCCTCTCCTTACCGCTGTGCATGTTTCTGTAATAAGTGCATCTTTGCTCAACAGCCCCATAATCCACAAAGGTTATTCTAAGCTTTATTCAGAGCCACCAGACGGAAATGCCAATGCTGTTTTGGCATTGCCAGGAGGGAGCCTGGCAGAGGTGGTTTAGAACGGACAGTGTTTTCCCGTGGGGTGACACCCTCCACCAGCAAGGCTCCCCTGAACACACGGCGTAACACTCTGCCAAGAGAAAGCACCGCGCGCTGCAAAGGAGCTCCTGGACGGGCAATCTGGGAAGGATCAAGTCACAAGTCACAAGTCACAAGTCACACACATGCGCGCGCCCCAGCGTGACTGCAGAGCACCCAACAAGGCACGGGTTGGTCAGCCGCACTCATGGCACCAAGCTGCCGGCATTGGTAGCCCCGAGTAAAGCATGTAGTGATGTTAGAGGATCATGACTCGCATCAGTGGCGAGCACTAAACGCTGCTTCGCAGTGCCCCGGGCAACATCATCTACCTGGAACACAGGGCATCCCACAGCTCCCGCAGCCCAGCTCGCCCCGTTTAACAGCCCCAAGCACTGGGCACCAGGTGATGCCAATTCAGAAGGCTATCAGGACCCTACTTCACATGAACAGAAAGCAGACCTATTAACACTTCCCAAAAACACTGAGGCTGGATTTGGTCCCGGTGAGACCGAGGACCTCCGTGCACCACGGAGCCCCGAGCTCTTCAGGCAGGTAACTCCCCACAGCCAACCGTGCCATAACCTCTGCTCCAGAACTAGCTGACATGGCGGGAGCCGGGGGGCTAATGTCATTTATACTGCACGTGGGCCACTACTGGCAGTGGGAGAACGAGTCTCTGCCAAATTCTGTCCTGGCAGAAAATTCAGACCAGACTGCTCTGGGTACCGAACAAACGGCTGAACACGTGAGCACTGCACGACCAGGGCACCAATTCCAGAGAACAGCAGATACCAAAAATTCGGTGTCGTCTCATTTATTGCTCAGCTTAGGCAAAGGGACCCAAGGAGTCTTCTCCTGACAGGTGAAACTGGAGCAACCTCTGCTATTGCTGTGTGTCACAACCAGGTCTCCTGAAGCAAATGCAAAGGCTTTGGGTTTGCTGTATACAGGAAGGATGGGGGGGAAAAAACTCAACCAACCAAAGCAAAAAAAAAAAAAAAAAGGCACCCAACTCAACACAGGAAGCATCAGTTGCCCTACATATATTGTTACTGACACCTTGGTTGTTCAGGAGGGACATAAGGGGAGCCGAATCCTCTTCCTTCTTACATCCTCAGGATCCTCCAGGAGGAGGCTTACGTGCTGCAATTGCACTCAACACATATCACTCTCAGAGGAAAAAACTAAGAAGAAAAATATCTAGGTAATTTTTTATGGTAAAAACAAAGTATACTAGGAGAAGTAAGTCTTCAAAGCCATGGACAACTGACAAGAAACAATTGTGAGAAATAAAATGCTAAAAGGAAAACAGCTTTGTTCTATTTTGTTAATGAAATTGCTAAGAAGCCAAAGCAGCAGAGCTGATACACGCAATTGGAAATAACATCCTTGGTATTCTGTTAAGTTTCTGTATGAAAGACCATCAGATGTCTTGCAGATAGGTAATCTCATAAAGATATAAATTGTCAGAGACATACGTACAGCCCTTTGTGAAGTGTTTTATCCTGTCAGTTCTAGCTTAAGCAGAAGCAAACTCTCAAATGAGATACATAAATGCTTTCCTGTTGCTTTTAAAAATGGATGTACATTTAAATCTGGCATTGATATTCACTTGGAAACCTGAGTACCAAGCAATATTGAAATAGTGATTTTAGATGCCTGGAATTTTTATTTCCCCAGATCTTTATTTTAGTATATAAATCTTAGGGACTGTGTTTGGGCCCTGATTACAGAAAAAAGCCTCCTGCTATAGAGATCCATTAACAGCATTAAGGCCCCAGGGCTTGTACACAAAGACTGGATGTAGTCAGTTTTTCTGGTTTCAGTCGGGATACACCTTTAAACAACACACCAGGGCTCAATCCTCATGTTACAAGTGGAAAAAACAAGGAAAAAATCCCAAACCCCAAACACAGTATGTTTTCAAAGTGAAGGTTTTACTGTTCCCCTACCCCTCAAAGGAGGAAAAAAAAAAAAAAAAAGACACTACAGAGTATGAAACGGAGTTTTAACAGCTTTCATGGAAGAAGAAAATAATAAACATGCAATAAAACAAAAAAATGTATTCTAAATTCTGATTTGTGTAATTCTCTGTTAATTCACATGAGGTTACTACAGTGTCAAAAAGGCAGCATTGTGGTAATTTCAGAATTTACCTAAAAACTTAATTGAAATGAGCACAAACCGGGCAGCAGTTTAGAGTTCACGTAAAAGGACATCTGTTCATTATTGCACAGGAACGGGGCAGGCAGTACCCTCAGAAAACACCTCATACCAGTGTCCAGGTGTAATGGTAAGGGCCAACTACAAAGTTTTCAATTCCAAAACCAGAAGTGAAATTCACTGCTGTGACAGAAGCAATCCTTTTTTTCCCCACTTTCTGAACTTCAGCCCCCACAGAAGCTGAATGGGGAAAGAGGCCACCAGTTGTTTGATGAAGCAGATACGCGACGTCCACCACCGCTGCCCTGTCCCGCCTGCTCCTGCAGGCTCCGGGCAGCCCGCTCCCTGCGCCCTCCCTGCCCCACTCCGGGCAGGATCCCCTCCGCACTGGGACGTGCCCAAGGTCCGCTCTGCCTGCGCAGGAGCTTCCCCTGACCTTCACAGCACTGGCCAGTCCTGGATGAGGACCAAGGGCAATCCAAACACAGCAGCTAGCAGGTTAATTAATACTGGCTACAGACAAACGCCTTGATTTAATAGAAAGAATGTATTCTTTTTGTATATTGCAAATAAATTCTTAATAAAAAAAATAAAAACATAGAGCACAAGTCTTGTGAGGAGCGGCTGAGGGACCTGGGGTTGTTCAGCCTGGAGAAGAGGAGGCTGAGGGGAGACCTTCTCGCTCTCTACAGCTCCCTGAGAGGACGGTGTAGCCAGGGGGGGTCGATCTCTTCTCCCGAGTAACAAGTGATGGGATGAGAGGAAACGGCCTCAAGTTGTGCCAGGGGAGGCTTAGATTGGATATGAGGAAAAATTTCTTCACCCAAAGGGTTATCAAGCATTGGAACAGGCTGCCCAGGGAAGGGGTGGAGTCGCCATCCCTGGAGGTGTTTAAAAGCCGGATAGATGTGGTGCTGAGGGACATGGTTTGGTGGTAACTTGGTAGTGCTAGGGTAACGGTTGGACTTGATGATCTTATAGGTCCCTTCCAACCCAGACGATTCCATGATTCTACGATTCTATTCTATGAATGTGACCGGACTGTGGGGTGGCAGGAGCTCCCAGCAGGTCCCCACTGCAGGCACCTGGGGATGTGTCCAGGGCTCGGAGTGTCTCCACAGAGACCTGGCAGCCTCCCCGCCCGGCCAGCCCAGCGCACGAACCTTCCTCCAGTGTGGAGAGAACCTCCCATGCCTCCGGCCCCTCACCGGCACCACTGACCCACGCCTGGCTCACGCTCCTTTACTGCTTGAGAATGGATTAGGAATATCGACAAAAAAAATAACTTTCCTTCGGAAAGGAAGGCTTTCATTTGCTTTGAAGGGGGCGGGGGACGGACAACCCATGTTGCTCTCAGCCAGACAGCTATAAAGAAATATATCCATCCGTCTCCACACAACGTTAACGGTAGCACCATCAGGAATTTTACCTTCATAAGAACTTTGAGAAGTCCTAAAAAATAAGACAAAAGGGAATAAATTGTTAAAAAGCTGACTATCGCATACCCAAAGTCACCTTACTTGGTCTCTTATCTGATTCACAGCCCTGAGGAGGTGCTGAGGAGCAGCCAGCGAGGCAGGTCGAGCAACCCGCCCTGCCTTGCTGCTGGGCACCGGGGGGAAGATCCCCGTCTCCAGCAAGGCCCAGCGCTTCTGGGAAACACCCCAAGGATCACCCCACCGAGAGCACCGCTAACTCAGGCCTGCTTGTCCCGGAACTTTTGTGTCTCAGGAACTTGTAAGAACTGACACAAAAGAAATATTCTTAACACAATTTGGGAAAGTTCAGGTGAAATAGCATGGTACTATTTTTTCGTTTTTTAAAGATGTCATTTCAACTTACTGAGACGGGACAAAACATTAATCAGGAAAACAGGAACAATTTGTACAGTAACGCATTATTGGGATATTCGATTTCTCAAACACGCTCCCCAAATCAGGCAGTGATGCAACAGAAGGCCGCTGGAAATGCCAGGGGAGATTCCGATTGGACACAAGAGGAAAGTTTTTCATAATGAGAATAGTTGGCCGTTGGAATGATCTCCTCAGGGAAGCGGTGGATTCCCCAACACTGGGTGGCTCCGGCCGTACCCACCCGCGGGAACATGCATGGCTATTGGAGGGATTAAAATCATATGCAAATCCTCCCGAGCTCCTGCACTGTAAACAGGTCACCCAAGCATCCGACGGGCGCTCCTCGCCCAGCGCAGCCGGGCCACATGCCCCGCCGACACTCCTCAAGCCGCATGGCGGCAGCCGGGGCTCCTGGGCACGGCCGCACGGCTCTGCGCACCCCATCCCCTTCACCCACCCTGGGACGGGCTCGGCCTGTCCGTGACTCTGTCCCGAAAGGCAGGCTATTTTTGGAGCCATTAATAAGGGAGAGGAAAACAGATCACATTCACCAGGGAACGCGTCTGCAGCTCTCGGCGCTCATCCTACCCGCCACTGCTGCTCTGTACTGAAAAAGCCGATTTTAACTCCTTCACTCTACGGCGTTCCCCTGCACTACACGGCACAAAGCTGCGTTAGGACGACGAAGCGTGGCACGCGCCAGAGCCGCTGCCCTCAGCACACGCACCGCACACCAGCAGGTGACTGCAGGAACACGCAGCAGCGTTGCCTTGCCCGTTCTGGACAGGCGTGCTCCGAAGCACGGGTTTGAAACAGTCCCGTTCCCCGCCTTCCAAGAGAAGGCCTAATCCGAGCTACAGCAAACGTGCCGAGAAGTACAAACAAGGTGGGTACAGGGGAGAAAAAAAATCTTTTACGTTGGTGTAAATCATCCAGGTTTTTCATTTAGCCTTTTTCATCATTAAGTTCAAAGTAAAAGCCAACTCTCATGTGGGTGAGTTTCCACAGGAAATCCTGCCCTTCGTTCACTCTTATCCCTAAAGAGAACCGTTTCCTGTTGCTTGAAAGGCAACTGCCTTGCGTCCTATGCCACAGCGAATACTTTATAAACACTAAATATAGATTCTGAAGGAAGGAAACATCAGGCAGACAACAAAAGCGAGGAACGTTAGCGCGCACTGTGTCTGACGGTGGAGGGTCTCCGAAAACACGCCTGACTACGAGAACACATGCTCTGCTAACGCAAAGAAACTGCAGACTAACGAACAGCAGAGATAAGAACTTTTCTGTCAAGTTTGAGAGAAATCGACCCTTGCTTAAAATAAATTCTAAAAGAAACCCAAAGCAACAAACACATGCACAGATCAGAAATACACCCTGTTAGCGCGCCAGCCTCACATGGCCGTCTGACTGTTCCTCTTCATGTTCATGGATATCTAAACCTGTTACATCTTATTTTAAGCACACAGACTTAGTCCAGCTCTGTGCACCTTTTTTTAGTTTGGGAAGTCCCACACACGGCACAGAACACCAGCACGACATAACGGGTGTCCCCCTTCCCTACAAGTGTCCTCACAGCCCCCGCCTGATGGTTCCCCAGCCAAACACATTGCAGTTTCACTTGAGAAAGTGAAACCGTGTTTGTAACAAACCATACACAACCTAAGCCATTTGCGTGACCGACTCCACAGGAGAACCCGCAACATGCACGGTGCCATCCCATTTCAGTTCTGTCTTCAAACCGTCACATTGTCCCACACCACAAAGGACAACCGAGCAGAAGCGTAAGCTAAACTGGAAGCTGCTGCATCCCTTGGGTTATTTCCCCTCAAACGCCCAGCTGGGGAAGGCGGCTGCCACACAGCTCACCGGTGCACCGGCTCCCAGCAGGTACCAGGGCCCCAGTGATGCTCTGGCCCCTGCTCCGCACGCCCCCACCGCTGCCTTCCCCAGGCCACCCTTTCTCCACCCGCAGACAGAGATGTCCCCTCTTGCACAAACTTCCTCAAGCCCGTCCCCGTGCAGACATCTCCCGAGCTCCTACGCCTCCAGTTGTATGCTCCGAGACCCCTCAACAAGAGAAACAAAGATAAAAGGGTGCGTTTCTTGTGTAAATTAAATACCTACTTAAACTCAAATTGAGGATCCAGTCCAGAAGTCTACTTTCATTCAAAGAAGTCCAATAAAAGTTATCCAAGTACAACCAGAGGTCACAAAATGAAGCCTAATTTTTTCTCTGGTCCTACTATATATAGTTAAAATGAGATACTTTCACTCACTAAAAAACTGACAGGTCACTGGGTGAGGCAGTATTCCTGGACCAGACCTTTCTGTACAGTGGCACAGGCTCCCCACAACTGCTCCCACCCCAAACCTCTCGGCTCTGACGCTGTACTCCAAATGCCATTATGTCTTTATAGACAGTTACTTTATTTTTTCTTGTTTTAAAATTGAAGTGTTCATACATAGTTATCCAATTTCCCTTTGTCTCCCAATCAAACTCTTCAAAAACTGTTACATTAAATTGCAGTTTAGCAGGACAGAACACATTTCATAAATACCCATTTTTTGCTCAGTATCACTATGGATACAACAGATGAGACCACTATGACCACCACCAGAGGGAAGTATCAAAGCTTTTGTTACTCTCTGGAGAGCATAGTGTCTCAGCGCCACCGGAATAAAGGCTTAATTTTAATATATTATTAACCAATTTTTCAAAGAAAACGATGACACTGACTATGCATTTGCAGGTGCAGACAGATTAATCAATGAATTAAATTATTTTCAAACAAGTATGATCAATGGGTAGTGGTATAAAAGGTATTAAATATCTATAGTGCTTGTGAAAAACCTCTGGCTGGAAAGGGGCTACCAAAAAACAAAATGGCATTCCGTCAAAGCAAGCTTCATCAGATCTACTGCACTTCCCATAGCTTTCCATCTTCATTCCTGCACAATTTTCCATTCTTTAGGCAGGAAACTTCTTGTTTAAAACTGACCAAAAGTAAAGATAGATATTAATAATGGGTAATAATGTACTGGTTTTGTAATTTTCAGTAGAAATCTGCAAAAGAAAAATGGAAATTGAGCTAAAGTATTCCTGTTTCTACAGGTGACCTCACACTCACACTCAGCAGAATTAGTGCCCAAATCACCTTTCTGCAGATTTTTACCAAGTAGCAGGGAAGGATCACATTAGTCAGGAAGCAAACGGTACAGAAATTAAAACACTTTTTTTACAATATACCCACTGAAGTAAATTGACTACCTTCAAAGCAGTAGTTTATGCAAGGAACTAAGGTTACTGCTATTCAACCCACGCAACACGGTATTGGCAGTTTACAGGCATTTATTAGGCATCAAGCACAATCTTTGTTGTTAGCTCCTACCGCTGCATTGATCATCTCAAACACTCAGTAGTTTTTCCCTTTGTGTTTGTGATTTTTTTTTTCCCCCTAAAGAAAACTCCAAATGCCAGGTGAGTACCTCAGTCATTATTCCTATGAAAAATGTAATTTCTCACTGGTGGATACAGAAAGAAACTTGAAAACATGACGCAAGTGCTCTCTGAAGCGTAAGAAGTAGGAAGCAAATTAATAAGCCCCCCAAATCTCCTGATTTTCAGCGTGTTGCAGCAGTTACAGGCTGCAACAGCCGGGCTGGGGGCTGGCAACTCCCCCCACCCCAGCTCCCCCGTGCTGCACTGCTCATCACGCTGCCCCTTGCCACTCCATGACAAGGACCGAAATACCTCAAAATCCAGACCCAGGCGAAACAAAAACTATTTTCACAGCGTGAGCAGCGATTTGACAGGCTGCACAGCTGTAATGAGCTCTTAGGTGCTCAGGGGTATTACTTCTGCAAAATTACTTTTCAAAGTGTCTTTTTTGTAAAAGTGAAAAACAACTTATTTACCATGCGTTATAGAAACACCTTTTTGACATATGTTTAATATTAAGTAGCAACTAATTTCACACAAACGAAATCATAAAGCGTAAAGCAGGACAAGGAATAAATTACTGCCACATGGCGTAGATGTAAAGAAGCACCATGGTTGGGCCAACAAAGAGCTTAGCTACTAAAGCAGAAGGTGAGCAAGTTTTACTACCCAGTTTACTGCCCCGGGCAACTTTCCTTCAAGGTTTCTGTGATCTGCTTCCCATCTGATCGCGCTCCTCCATCCACCTTTACTTCGACTCAGTTTCTCATGTCGCACTTCCCAGGTACACATCTGGCAGCTTCATCTCCTGTTTTCATCTTCCACCAGAGGTTTCACCCAGAAACACATCATCTTACCTCGCCCCTTTCGCGTGAAATCCTGACTTACAGCTGGGAGTGGTGCCAGCCCTGGACCAGTACCCCAGTATGGCAGGCACTATATATGGACACCTGAGGGGAAAAAGAGACAGCCTGTGCCCAAATGACCTGGATGAGGGGACAGAGTGTATCCTCAGCAAGTTCGCTGATGACACCAAACTGGGAGGGGTGGCTGACACTCCAGAGGGCCGCGCTGCCATCCAGCGTGACGTGGACAGGCTGGAGTGCTGGGCAGAGAAGAACCTCATGAGGTTCAACAAGAGCAAGTGTAGAGTCCTGCACCTGGGGAGGAAGAATGCTGGGCACCAATATAGGTTAGGGGTGGACCTGCTGGAAAGCAGCTCTGAGGAGAAGGATCTGGGGGTCCTGGTAGATAGTAAATTATCCATGAGCCAGCAATGTGCCCTTGTCGCCAGGAAGGCCAATGGAATCCTGGGCTGCACAGGGAAGATTGTGTGGCCAGTAGGTCGAGGGAGGTCATTCTCCCCCTCTACTCGGCACTGGTGAGGCCACAACTGGAATACAGTGTCCAGTTGTGGGCTCCCCAGCTCAAGCGGGACAGGGAACTTCTGGAGAGAGTCCAGCGTAGGGCAACAAAGATGACTGGGGGACTGGAGCACCTCCCTTATGAGGAAAGGCTGAGAGAGCTGGGACTCCTTAGCCTGGAGAAGAGAAGGCTGAGGGGAGACCTTATTCTTGCTTAGAAGTATCTAAGGGGTGGGTTGAAGGAGGATGGAGGCAGACTCTTTTCGGTGGTTCCCAGCAACAGGACGAGGGGCAACAGGCACAAGCTGGAGCATAGGAAGTTCCATTCAAACATAAAAAAAAACTTCTTTACGGTGAGGGTGACAGAGCACTGGAACAGGCTGCCCAGGGAGGTGGTGGAGTCCCCTTCTCTGGAGATTTTCAAGACCTGCCTGGATGCAGTCCTGAGTAATGTGCTCTAGGCATTCCTGCGTCAGCAGGGGAGTTGGGCTGGGTGATCTCTAGAGGTCCCTTCCAACTCTGAAGATTCCGTGAAATGATTTTTTTTGTATATAAATATATATATATATGTATATGCAAATATGTTTAATTATATATCTTAACTTACCTGCATTCATCACAGGTAGGGAAAAGTGGTTTATAGTCATCGTGATGCAAAACAACCTGAACCAGAGTCAGGCAGCAGGAACGACCATTAGCCTAGACTGCATGCAAAGGACTAGCAAGATGACAACTGAGCCTGAACTTGAGGAGCCAGAAAAGCACTGTTTGTGTTAGTGCAGATAAAACTGCTCATGTGGGACTCCAGAAGAGATTCACAAGCTCATGGGGGAAGATGCTATTGGTAGAAAGCTTCACAGATATAAAGAGGAAAATAAAAATGGCTAGGCTTAGCAATATACAAAACCACAGATAAAAGAACAGAAGAACACATGCAAAAGAGTCAGAAATGTTTTCAAAATCACAAAAAGCAGAACCTCTCTCTAGATAGTTTATTGCCGCATCCAACTGCACAAAAACAGGTCCACAGCACATCAGCTATGAGATTTAACCCGGTAAGGAAGTCTGGTCCCAATTCCACAGTTTCTTGCCTGTTTTTGTAGAGAGTTGTAGCCTCCTAAGACCATTCCTGTGAGATCCAAATACTCGCCAGAATAAAAGGTCTAAGCTCCCGTGCTTTCTGCAGGAGCTGCACCCAGCCCCAGCCCCGTTTGCCGGTGTGGGAGGGGTGCTCGCGGACCCACCTCCCAATATCCCCACCATACTCGCCCCACAGCATGATGGAACATGGGACCAGGCTGCCCAGGGAGGCCGTGGGGTCTTCATCCTTGGAAGATGCCCAATTCTCTGGGCAGAGACCCCCGAACTCCTGCCAGCCCCAGCCCTCCTGGGCTCTGTCTTCAGACTCTCAGGGGTTTTTCCTCTTCCCCACGTAAAATGGTGGCCTGCAGGTTGTTAAAGGCACAACCATACATATTCACCCAACCATCAGTTGCACACAGAGGGCTAAGCAGTAGGGTTCGGGTTGGGTTTCCCCCTCGCTGAAGTTCCACCCTTCCTACAGAGTGTGCCAAGCTCCTTCCAGGCCCCTTACTGCCCTTTCTGGCGAGGGAGACACACACCGCTGCTAACAGGGTGACCCCCTCACTGCTGGAGACTGCCCCGCAACATCAGCGTCAAAATAACCACTGTAGGAACTGGTGAGTTTCAAACGGATGTGCTACAGAGTCATGCCTTGTCTTCTGGCCTGCCATACCCTCTGCTTGAACTTCAGCACCGCTCCGGAAACACACTAAAGATCACTAGGTCACTGTCAAACCCATACAGCAGCTTTCTTACCTCAAATTCTCTCCATGGGCTCTTTACCACTGGAACACAGGGTGGGTGGCTACACAGTTATGTGCCAACTGCAAGAGTCAGTCTTTAAAGTACATGACATGAGTATGAGATATTTTAACTTTCAGTGACATAACCTACTTAAAAAGTAGAACTGATAGAGCTTACCGTTTTTTAAATAGTCAATAGTACAGAAATAAGAAACTGGGGAAGGTTATCTCGGAGTGTTTCTGGGAGAAGAATATACCTGCGAGTCAGAAGGAAAATGCAAAGAACTATTTCCTGTGTCTTTTATATTTTTTTTTTAATATACAGCCAAGAAACAGCTTTGCCTCTCAAGGACATCATTAACTCTTTAATACTGCAGCTGGCGTATGAGGTCAGCAAGGTATTTTGCAATGCGGGGAAGTTTACTTAACAACTGTGGAAAAACTCTCAATGTGAGAACAAAAGTGCCCTCTACCCATGTGGCATTGAAAGCCCCACCACGGAACAGGCGCGACGCCCGCTCTCGGGCCATGGAGGAGCCACCGTGAGCCGACATGGGTGACCCAGCCGCCCCACCGGAGCTGTGCCAGGCTTTCCCTGGCACGGGCACCCAGCGAGACCACGGCTACACAGGCAAGAGGGGCCCGGACCAGCCCCTGGGCTGTGCCCCAGCCGCAGAACGGTGGTGGTGTGCCAGCGAGGTCCAGCGAGCCTGCAGGGCAAACTCCTGACCTCGCACCACCGCCCCTGCCCTGGTGGGAGGGCTGCACCCTTGAGTTCCTTCCCCCATGCCCCCCATTACACTTCCAAAACACAGCCAAAAACTATGTGGCGATTACTCGCTCAGTTTCCTGATCCTCAGCCCAAAACACAGCGGCTGAAGAAGACAGAGTACTTTTGTTCCTCAAATAAGAGAGTTGAGCCAAATGAAAATACCATTTTTTAAGAGAGGTTGGATTTTTCCTCCCAACTCATTACATACCACTTCGCTTTCTACACTAATCTTAAGAATTATTCACAAGACACAGACAGGAATAGAGACTTTCTACTTAGTAGTTACACGTCCAAACGTTTTCTCCTTACTGTAACGCATTTCTCACTTAAATAAGAGACAAGACTGCAGCAAGAATACTGATGTTACATACATTTTCCCAGAATTATTGAACTCTTCTTGACCTACTGTACATATACAGTTTGGCACACTAGACTAGAATAAATACATGCTTGACAATTAAACAAAACATAAGTCCAGTACTGCAAGAATATGTACTCTGGGTCCTACTTATCCTCGGTGTTTTAAAGAAAAATTGCTCTGCATTTGTAACTGAACATTCACCATCAACTGAATTCTGTTGTTGAAAATAGAGACTTTATGGGGGGGGGGGGTGGAGATGAGACACCTTCAGCTTAAAACCTTATTTTCCATCTCAAAAAACCTCCTATAATTACAAGCAAGGGTGCATCCACCACGGGGACGGACCCCGTGAGGGGAGGTGGACCTCCACAGCGGTGAGCAGCTCTGACTCCCCCAGAGGAGCCCAAAGCTTGTGCGCTCGCACCGCTACTGCTAGGGGGTAAGGCAACCCTACCCTATGTACAATAAAGTAACAAAACCAAACACAAAAGCCAATTTCCATGAACATTTTGTGGACACATTTAATGAAGCAGTAGGCTTGATTCAACACTAAAACCCAAACGAGCAATACCACGAGGTACCAGTGAAAATCTCCTGACAGCCAGCCAGTAACAATACCACTACAGCCAAAATTTATTCTGTGTTCGTGGCTCCAGAAATTCAAAGCCACTATGGAAAGTTTTGTATATTTAAACCTAACTATTAAGAGATATCCTGTTTGCAATGAGGTAACACCTCTATTTTTCTCTGTCACAAGGAAGTGCACTTCTCCTAGTATCAACATTTCTGAACGGCGCTGGAATGGCTCTTTTCCTGTTTAGGAAAATGGGCTTCAGGCTCAAGTTAGACTCTGACAAAAACTAAAGACTACTTTTACTGACTTTTTCCCCCTGAAATTTTTTTGAACAGTTTTGAACATTTTGAAACATTCCAAATGCGCAGTAGGTCACATTGGGAGAAACCACCTTGAGCTTTCTCTGACCATTCGAGTGAGACTGGACTGAAGTCCACTCGCTGGGGATGCACTTCAAGAGACCACTGCAAATATGAGGACACACTTAAAAGGACAGTTGTAAATGTGGGGCTTTTTTAAAATGTTTCTCTTGGAGAGCTCTGGAAACATGTATTTATGTTGTGATATGTGAACCACTATAAGAAAAGCAAAACAAAAAGTGTCCTTACGTTCAGGATTGAGAATTAAGACTGTCAACGCAGCTGCCATTCCACTGGCACAGGCTGAGCCAGGAAATTGCCCCACGTCCCTCGGGCTCCAGCTGCCGCCTCCCGACAGCTCGCCCGAGGAGGGGAGAGGGCCCGTGACTGGCACGAGGGACAGGCAAGGGCTGCACCTCAAGAAACACCGTCCTTGAGCAGCACCATACAGGGACACGGCCGCCCAACAGTGCTGCCAAAGCAGGGGATGCACTCCTGGGGCTCAGTGCCGGGATAATTAGGGACAACTCAATTTTTTTTTTTTCTAGACAGAAAACATCCCTGTGAATTAGCAGGAACAATTCAAAATTACACGGCCATTATGAAAGTACAGTTGGAAGGCAGATACATAAAACAAAAAATACCGTTACACTCTAGCATTAGGTATTTTAAACTTACTCTGCTGAATCTCTCACAAGAGCTGTAGACTCAGAGACAACTTTTACAGCACCCCCACTAGAATAAAGCAGGTTTGAACTGACTTTATTCACCAATCTCTCTCTTGTCCCCTCTCAAAAAACCCCACAAACCAAATACAACTCCCAAAAAAGTGCCCCAGGTTGTATCAGCAAAAGCCTTGTGATTTCAGCATTTAATTTCACTGAAGTTCACTGCACTAAAAACTTGGTGTCTCACCAATTCAAGCCTTTCTGAAAGAGACTAGTAGCTGTCATTTCGTGAACACAGCCACAGCAAATCACCCCTTGGCAGCCCCAGCGCAGGGCTGCTGGACGTGCCAGCTGTGGCGAGCGGAGCGCAGCCACATTTCTGTCCGCCCAAAACCCCACGGGCCACGCAGACGCAGAGAGGGGCGCAGTCTTGTGCGGCTTTCTGCAGACAACGAGAAGCTTTCATAGGTGACCCCAATGCTAACACAAACTTCAGATCCTAAGCAGAAACAGGATTCCCTCTCGCAAAAAGTCAGTCCTACATTCGATTGACCGAATTTTTTTTACCTGTAAAGCCAAATACAAGCGAAGGCACTATACTCAGTATTTTAAAAAACAACAGAACAAGTGTTCGCTCTGCTCTCATGAGTGTTCCACTCTGTTCCCACAGCCCTTTTACATGCCTACCTGTCTTTTGCTTCCCTCTTCAGTTTTCCCACAAAGCATTTTCCACAGTTACACAAGATTTACTCTTAAATGCAGTTAGGGGTTAATAAAACTAACTAGAAATAGTTATTTATTAACTAACTCTTAGTTAGTATCTGGTATACGCAGGCTATCATACCCCTATTTTATATCTCTACTTGAAACTGAAAAGGTTTGGTATACTGGGATTAGCTACATCCCTTCCGGTACATTGTCTGACCTCAGAGGTCACTACATTCACATCAAAACAGAAGTCTCAAACTTTCTCCCAAATTCCACAGCAAAACATCAGTTTTCTTACATTGCCTTTTCCAGAGTTAGAGAGACCAATATTCCACTGACCCAGCCAGTTCATGTGTCCTTGCACGACAAGCGCATCGAGAAGCTGCCAGCACTACAGCTCCGTATCGGTTCATCTGCTTTTTCACTGATTTTAAGAGTAGATAGTTCAAAGTGACAGGGCACAGTTTAATACATCCAAAATAGATCTACTCTTGTTTACAACTGTAAATTGCCCTGTTAGAGATCCTTAAAAGACACCCCAAACTTCAGAACCATATTAAAACCCCAGAATTTCTCCCCCATCCTCCGATTTCTAGTCTTTAATAGAAGAATATTAGCTGTAGTGATCATTTCACAGTATATACCGATTAAAGTGCAAAAGATAGTAAATGATGAAGCTGTGACCAGTCCTGAGGGCTTAAGAGGGTTCTGGAAGCTACAGCCCTCCTTGTTTCTGAGTCTTCTCCTGTGACTGATGCATTAAGCTGCAGTATGCTACTTCAGAGTCGACAGCAGCAGCCCCTAGCTAGAAATTAGGGCATGATGACAAGGAAATCTCACCAGGCTAGGAAAATGAGCATATCATTATAGAGCAATTAATTTCCCCTTAGAGAAGTAACTTGGTTATTTCTAGCGTCTTCATTAAAGCAGCCTGCAAGTAGCCTTTCAGGATCCACCTCGCATCTCCACCACCCGGGTAGCTTTGTTTTGCTCCCAAGAGACATGCCGAGCGGGACCAGCAGTTGTCCATTTGCCACAGCTCAGAGGGCACGGATCCGGCAGCCTTCCAGTTGACTGCAGGGTCTGCATCAAAGAAGGGAGTTCATTTTAAGGGGTCCCATTTTAACTAAAATCGCACAGCTCTGACAGCTATCTTCAGTCATATCCTTTATGTGCAGCTTTACAGTCAAAAAATAATTCAGGATAAAACCAAAAGATTCAAAGCAAAATGCCAGTCCAGGTTCCCCGACCGTCCAGATCGGGCTTCTCATCAGCACAATCCCATGCAGATCAGATGACACTGACAAAAATCAATTATTGAAGTGGCCTAGATTATACATGCTCAACTTTGCTCTAAGTTCAGCTATGATTTTTAAGCAGTGTATTATATTTACAGCCTGATGAGAGGAGCAAATATAAGCAGATTCTCAAAACCTAGATAGATTCATAGCACATACATAAAATTAATCATGAATACTTAGCTAAAGACTGGTAGAAATGGTCCTCAGGGGACCGATTTGGTCTAACAAAGCTGAATTCCGATTATAGACTGCAAATTCACTCACCCAAAAGGAATGATATGCTTTTACATAGAGAGATCTATATAGGGGTGGGGGGTGTGTGTGTATAGATAGATGTATATATAGATATATCTCCTATGAAGAACTGAAGTCCTTGAGGTGCTGCAACACCTTGAGGTGTTAGAGCAGGTCCAGAGGAGGGCCACGAAGATGATCGGAGGGCTGGAGCATCTCTGCTACGAGGAAAGACTGAGAGAACTGGGATTGTTCAGCCTGGAGAAGAGGAGGCTCCAGGGAGACATTATAGCAGCTTTCCAGTACTTAAAATGTGCTACAGGAAAGCTGGAGAGGGACTTTTTACAAGGGCAGGTAGCGATAGGAGGAGGGGTAATGGCTTCAAACTAGAAGAGAGGGTTGATTTAGCTTAGATATTAGGAAGAAATTCTTGCCTGTGAGGGTGGTGAGACCCTGGCCCAGGTTGCCCAGAGCAGCTGTGGCTGCCCCATCCCTGGAGGTGTTCAAGGCCAGGTTGGACGGGGCTTGGACCAACCTGGTCTGGTGGGAGGTGTCCCTGCCCAGGGCAGGGGGGTGGAACTAGGTGAGCTTTAAGGTCCCTTCCAACCTAAACCACGCTATGATTTTGTCCCTGGCAGAGTTTTGAATGACACTTATTGCTACAATGGTAAGATTAACCGCTGTGCTGCCAGGAGTTAATTACGCGGTGGGGAGACGCCACGGTTGTGCAGCGGGTGTCCTGGCTGGGGCTCTGGGTGAGGCTGCATTGAACAAACTGGCAGTATTGGTGAGACAACACTGCCCACGCTCTGCGCAACGCTCCCTGCCTAAATTTTGTAGCATTCTTTCATACCCTTGGAAAGTTTACACGGAATAGTACGGGAAACAAACATGTATTAAAACTAGCACTGTCAACTCTAAGGTAAGGATTTCAAAGACTGTTAAAAGGCAAGCAAGTTGATAACGTCAAAAATTAATTAAATCTATTTTACTTCCAATTATTCATCATTTCAGGTTGGATTTTTATAGAGCTAAATATGAGCAGGAAGGGTCTAGGACCATCATTCCATATTTACAAAAGGAAAGATTTTAATTTTTAGTTTAAAAAAATGTTTCATTTGTACTTTAAAAAACTTGAGTTTCCTAGTAAACTTGGACAACTAAGGATTACCTTTTTTTTTTTTAATGCTTCACTCACAGTTCCAATATAATCAGGGACAAAATCACTTCTTCACTTAGTAGCCTTAATGCTCAAAGTCAAGGTTACTCATGAAATACCCTCTAATTCCAGCAGAGGTGATCCTGGAAGCAGTCCTATGCTTACAGAACAGAAGGATATTGTTAAATGCAAGAGACTGCTATTCAGAGCTCTTCAGTGGAGCTATTAAATAGAACAACTATTAACTGAAAGGAATAGTGAGGAAGAAAGGCATCATTGTTCCCACATTGACCAAATCTTGCATATACTCTGAATATGTTAGTAAATACTTAACAACACAAGCACTAATGAGTCACAGTCTTGGTATCTTCTGGACCTATGGAAACGTATCATTCTGTTCTTACTTCACTTACAAAAGACTCTCCCATACAAAAATATATTCCTTCCTATCAATTTCTGTTGATAAAACAACAAGAAAATCCTGATTTTTTTTTTTCCCCCCACTTACTGTTGATAGGAATGAACCTATTGGATTTTCTCTGAATAAAGTAAGAGGCATGATGCCCTCCAGCCTTAAAATAGATATTTAGCCCACAAGATCAAACTATAACTACTCTGAAGACTGGTGCTCAAAATCACAGAATCCCCGGTGTTGGCAGGGACCTCTGGAGACCATCTAGTCCAACCCCCCTGCCAGAGCAGGCTCACCCAGAGCAGGTTGCACAGGATGGCATCCAGGCGGGTTTGGAATGTCTCCACAGTCAACTGATTCTTACCAAAACCACTTCTACTAAACTATGTTACTTGCTAATATTGTGTAAGAGTGCAAAAACATAGGACTTTTAACTGAAAACTTCATAATACCTCGTAACTGTGACTTAATGCATTAAATGCACATTGCCACCGTAGGAAATACAGCAATTAAAATAATTTTTTAAAAATAATAGTAAAAGACTGGGGACTTGGGCTCCAAGTCTATTCTGGTGCTTTTAAAGTGTTTTAGCTTACATTTTACCCTGCATTATCCAATATACATTGTTTTCCACAAAGCACTTAACATAGAACTTAATAGTGTCCAAGGCTAAGCTAGAACAGGCATTAAAGTTACAGGCCAGACTTTGAACTGTTTCTTGGACGTTTGCCATTCCCAAGCAAACAGCTTTGTCAGGCTGCAAATGAGTCGAGTGACAACAGCACGAGAGGAGGAACAGGGAAATTCCAGCATGCTTCTACCAGGAGGACGGAGAAACAAGAGCTGTAAGAGAGCCCCAGGTTTGACTTCTGCTTTTGCTTAAAGAGTTATTAATCCCCAAACACTTCTCTCACTTATATTAGATCTCATGAAATACTTACATTTTTTTAAAAGTCCCAAATCACACCAATTCAGCTGACACTAGGTAGATCTCACCCTTACTTGAGACAGTTCCTCTAGGTTTTCCTCACTCTGCACGCTGGCTTACAACCTGGTCAGCAACGGCCGCCTCTTCATTGTATTTTAATTCGGATCAGGTGTGATTCAGACTCAAGTCTCCCAGCTGGCCCCACTCTGCACACACAGGCTTGCAAGTAGCCGTGGAGCACCAGGACTGCAGAGGAGCAGCCAAGTCCTTTCTGCAAATTTTCACAAGTTGTCATCTATTCTGCCTCCCTTGCAGAGGTGGCCCAGGCTCACGGCCATACGCCACCAGTACAGCTTTTCAGCCAGGCGGTGGGGACAAGAGACAGACTGGGGGTCATGAGCTGAAGAGACCTGTCCTAAAATTCCCCCCAGTTTGCCCAGTGGCTTCCTGTAGAGCAAATCCAGTTTCTGTGATGGTACTCAAAAACGAATCAGAAGAAAGAGGTCCTCAACAGTGCAGTAATCAACATACAGAGGTAACTGAAAGAATTCTACAGAGAGAACAGGAAAATAATTGCTTGGTCTTTCTAAACTTCAGAAATACTCTGAAGCTCTGCATAAAATATTTTATAAGTAATATAAAATGATTCTGATATTACATTGGTTACCATTAAACACAATGTATAATCAAATAAAACACAAGTCACAATAACACAACCTTGGCTTTAGAGCATACAAATTTTACAATAATAGTTTTGTATTTCACTTGACAGTTCATGAAAAGAGTACACCACCACCCCAAATATAAAATAAGCATTCCATGTTTTGAATGACTTTGTCTAGGCACTAGCCAGATTACCACAGACACACCAAACTTGAGGGCCATTCGGATTTACCGCATCGTTGCTGACATGGATTACCACGGAGATCTGACTCTTCCTGCACTGCAATGTGCAGCCACCCCGGGTAGACATCCCCACAGACAGTGTGCAACAACCGAAAGCTGCCGCAAAAGATCGGGCAGGAAGACACCCCACAGAAGTGACCGTCCTTACAGCGAGCACAGCCTCAGCAGGCAGTTACTCAGCCGAATGCTCGCCTGCCATCGGACGAGCCCGGACACCTCCTGGAGAAGGCGGTTTCCTCATGCACAGTCCAGCTTTCTGTCCCAGTCTTCAGAGCTGGGCTGCTGTCGCACATCCTGGTTAGGCATCGTTTATTTGCTTTCTGGTATGCACAGCAGCATCTCCCTCACTCAGCATTGGTAGAAGAGCAAAAGGAAGACATAAACTTAACAGGTGACAGATCTCGGTTTTATCACTACATTTAGAGTCTGACCTTAAGGTTTAAAATGTCTTTTCATCAGCTGTACTGAACAGCAGAGGACCATTCTTGTGATGTCAACACCCAGCATGCAGTTTACGCCTAACTGGTGTCCGATAGTGCTATACATAAACCTTACCTCTACAACAGCGAAAACCAGCGAGAAGTCTGACACCTGGAGCAGAATGCGCTTGAAGAGAACTGCCCAAAGGAATTCCAGCTGCTCCAGTCCCAAAACGAAATTTCAGTTTCGTTGTCTTTTGATTTCCCTTCTTTGCACAGTGCCAGATTTAATTTTGTATCTGACGTCCAGACGGCTAGCTCTTGAACACAGTTTTTGATTACAGCAGTATAAAATTAAACCGTAAGAGTATCAGAAGAATCCTTTCTAAATATATTTGCTGGTACGTACCTTTAGCTTCTTAATGTGTTGGACACAAACTTTTTAGGTACTATTGAGAATTAACGCTAAAAACAATCCATCAGAGTAACGAGAATAACCCTTGCGTTAGAGAGCACCTTTCACCTTCTTGAAAACATCCCAAAGTGCAAATATTTAAGTGTTAATAAGACAACCAGAACACGCATAGCCCAGAGATTACTTTAAACAAGAAGGAGTACCCCATCCTTAACTTGCGCCGCCAGGGATTTACCAGAATGGGGATCCCCAGCAGTGTTTAGGACCCCATTTTACCTGGGGAACATACACCCATATTCCTGCCTTTCCCACACTCCTCCCGCAGCTCCCGGGCTAGCTCCCACTCCCTGGTTACCTCTGCCCTTCACGCCCTGGGCCGAGGCCAGGCACTCGGCTTTCTGCCAGGCGGCTGAGGGTACCTGTAACCCATAGAAAGCACTCGCTCACTGAACGCACCGCACGCTTGCGGCGGCCCCCAGCACAGGAGAGGATTCCCAGACCCGGAGCTCGGCAGCCAGGCACCACAGGGCGGCACAAACCCAGCACCTCCGGGAGGGACCGGGGAGGAGCGCCAGCCTCGGCAGCCCTGCTGTGCGCAGCACCTCTCCAGGACGCTTGTCACCAGATACGGGCACCAAGTGCTTGGACACGTCTCCGGCACTGCCCATGCCAGGAGCAGCGACAATTCAAGAATTTGCCTCTCTGGGCTGGTGCAGGGGCATCCCCACAAGACACGGCTGCACGGCAGGGATGGTGCCGAAGCCGGCAGGAGCATGAGCTGCCATGGGCAGAGCCACCGCAGTGCTGCCGGGACTTGCTAGGCCACGAGGCCCGGTGTTCCAGGAACACGGACAGAAAGCGCTTCTGTTGATGCGTGGGAGGGATGGGAAGGTACAGGCAAGTCTGGAAACCAACATACTTGAATCGCGGGCAGGTAACTCCTGCAAAGGTTCTGGTGACACTGTTTTGGCCTCTCCAACTTCCCAGCTGCTGCGACTCAGCTAGGGAAGCTAAAAATACTTTACTTTCTAAAAATTACTTTTCCATATAAGGAAGAGCTGTCGTTACCACACAGATGTTACCACACAATCACCACAGAGGGAAGCTGGTCTACGTAACCATGACTGGACAGAGGGGGCCCCTGAGATAATCGTCTTCCGAAGACGAGATCAGAGCTGTGGCCAGGCTCACCTCCGCAGCCGCTCGCAGCGGGACCGGTGACTGTCACCCAGGACTATCAGCCCGGATACCTGCCGGCACGGGCAGCAAGGAGCGGACACTCCCCTGACAGCCAGCGGCCCCGCTCTTTGGCGTTCCTGCATCCACAGCCGGGCCCTTCCTCTTCCCTCCCAAAAGCAACGCCGGACACGAGCTTACCCCGCTCAGGAAGACGGCTGCCAGACACAGCCTTCGGGGGGCACCGCCGTCCCCAGGGCACAGGGCTGGGGGAGCCCCCAAAGCCTCCCCCGCAGGAGCGGCCACCCGGTCCAGCCCAGGAGGAGCCCACCTGGCACACATGCTGCTACATACAGATGTCCCTAACAAACAATCAGCAATTTTCCCTCTTTTCTACAGCAATATTCCCTCTTTTTCTACAGCAAACACCCACAGGAACCATTGCTTTATAATAACACTTTATGAAATATTTTCTAATAGAGTGTCAATTCATTAACACACAATTTTGCTTATGAACAACTAATCCTGATAGAGAAGGCAACTTTTCAGAATCTATTTCCTTTCTTACTGTTAAATATCATAATTCTTAAAAGCCGGTAATACTGCAGGTAACACAGCTCTCCTGGCAATGACAACAGATTCACAACAAATAACAGACTGTGTTCCTCACAACACAGAGCTGTCCGGTTTTGAATTTTTCAAAGTTCAAGAAGAAAACGTCATTGGTGTGTTTCTGAAAGATTTGTTCTATTTTAGTACGAGGGATTGAAAGTTGCAGTCCTATTGCTCTATTGATATGTGAACAGCACGAAAAACACTAAGAGAAAGGACAGTACAGTTTAAAAATGAGGACATCTACAGCAAGAGGATGCCTAGAGAAACAGAGGAAAAAAAAGAAAAAAAAAGCCACTGCTTAGAAGACTTAGGGAAAAAAAAAAAATCATGCAAGATAAATACATTCCCTGGGCAGCCTCCCAGAACAGCTTGATATTTCAGCTATCAGTAAGAGATACCTTCTTCTGATGCAGTGTTTTGGTAACAGAATGGTTTTGAAATAATAAATCATCAGATTTCCAAAGTATACCATCAGTGTAGAAAGCAAATTAATACAAAGTCAAACCCCGTCTCCTCAAATCTGTGACCCTTGGCAGCTACCTGCTGGATTTACCAAGTCAGATCCCGCTGCATTTCCTTGCAAGGCCAGGAGACAGAGAGACATCCTTCATCTGAGCTCTGAATTTTAGAGAAGGAAGAATATTATTTCTGTTTACAGGACCTGGTTTTACAAGACTCACTGATTTCAAGAAATTTTTAATCAGTCAAGCTTTAAGGAGATAATCAGTAACAATAGCAACAATCATTTTAATTAATTCTTCCAGCATAAAAAGCTCAGTATACATTTCCTAATCCAGAGGAAAAAGAGGGGAAAAAATACACAGTTGTAATGTGATGAAGTCTACAAATAATGTGACTGGATATTCTACGCAAAGGAAAAAGAGTAGGAGTTTTCGCCTTGCATTTAAAAAGTCAATGTTAGCAAACACTGAATACAAGGGTGGAAACCAGACTGACATTTTAAAGCTAGGTCATACCTGCCTGCACGTTCATTGAAATACGTCCATTCTGCATGGAAGAACAGTTAATGTGCTTACACAGGGCACATTTTTAAGTATTATTTCTTTGCTTAGTTTCCAAGTGGTTCACATGCTACCCGCAGCAAGAGTGTCACTTATCCCAAAAGGCAGAAGCCAAGGTTGTCTTAAACTGAGCATTCAGAACCATTCACTAAAATCCATACTTGATGGAAATTTTCAGATTAATCTGTTATTTGGTATCATGTACGAGAAGTTGGAATATGATGCCGTGTGAAGTTTAACAGGCTTCTGGATTTCTGTAGACTCTAAAAATCCAGCAGCTCTGTCTCTGTTAGATTCTCATTCTTCAATAATTTAAACAGGCAGTCTCTCTTATTTTTTTAAAAAAAAGCATTTCTCATTCCTCTCAGTACATACAAAGCTTCCATGATAGCTTTCACGAAGTTCAAAAGGAACCATGAGATCACATCTACGCTATGATAAATTTCACTCGCATTCCGATATATTGGCTGCAGAAGAATTAATAAATGAAATATTTCAATTCTCAGCAGATTAGACTGTTGAGAGAAAACAGATGCTAGGAGAGCTGCAAGTATCATCACCGCCAAGGGCTCTTGCAATGGCTGGGAATTAATTAGGTGAGATAAGAATGAAGACGATCATATAAAGCAATGCACATGCTTTGCTGGAGATAAAGGGAAAAAACACCAAAGAGCTTTGCAAAGCCTATCTGCTAGCACATCTGAAAATGAGCTTAACCCTAAAACAGACAAATAAAACATGTTGGCTAGGCATCTGAGAAACAGGTGTAACAGTAGCACTGGGAACGTCTTGTAGGACAAGTCAAATCTGCTCTTCTCTTTCCTTTGTCAGCGAGAGGCCTCTCAGTAGTATCTTTTTCATGCCCATGTGTTTGTCAAGAGCGATCAAATTACTTGTCCATTTGCCTCTCCAGAGTCTCGGGAATGGTTCTGATCCTGTCTCCTCTGCAATCATGGGTATTTACTATTGTGGAAATCTGCATCTTAGGACAATGCTGGAGAAAAGCCCTCGATATCCTGCTGGATCCATTTTGATTGTGCCACTTTACATATTGTCAAAGCAGGACAATCAGTTTCAAGAAAAAAGGAAAGAATTGACTTACAATGCACAGCCTTAATCTGTATTTGTAAAGATGTACAGAGTGGGAAAAAGCAGGGAGGAAGGCTAGAAGAGAAAAAAAAACAGGCATCAAGTTACTTCCAAATTGGTGGGATGAAGAAAGAAACTTTGGCTGAATTAGGTTGTTTCCTGCCCAACAAAATTATATCACATTGAGTGTATCTCAAACATACAACACTGTACCTAGCCACAAAGTTTTTACATGGAACTTTGTTTTGCAGAATTTCACTAAATATTTCATCTGTTAAGAAACAGTATGTCCCACAGATAGCCGCTACTGAAACCGCTTTCCAAAGAGAAGGACTTCTCAGAATTTCAGCAGTCACTTTGGCACAAAACAACCTTTGCAGAAGATGTAAAAACAAAAACAACTTAAAAAAACCCACCACACCCAAAATAATATCAGCCAAACAACAACAACAGAATCCACAACACAATAAAAAAACCCTCCAAACAACTTTCAATGTAAACCAGGAGCCGAGCAAACACATTGCTTTAGCGTTACCCAGCACGCCAGCCTCACAAACGTAAAACAAAACAACGTACACGTAGAAGGAAAGGGGAACCAGTAAAGGTTAATTTCTAGGGCTGGTGTTTTAACTCAAAATGAACTCTCTCACCCCAAGTGAAAAAGGACTTGTGTGAGAAAATACCTTAGGAGACGGCGCTTGCAGCGGTGGCCAAGGACTGCGGGGCCCGGCGGCCGGCAGCCTGCCCGTGAAGCTGGCAGGAGTCTCCCCATTCCCTGGGAATACCGAGAAATCTCATTTTTCCCCCTTCCCATCACCTTTGAGTTAACAGCAACAGGACTTCAAAGCTAGCTCTAAGAAAATAGTATTTTAATAATGTTAATTTATCTCCTCTCGCTACCCGTATTTTCCTGAGCAGGAAAGGCACAAAATCCTGGAAGTAAAGGTAACACGGGGACTTTCGTGATGTGGAGTGGGAGGAGGGGGTGTCTGTGTGCTGCAGTTCGCTCTCCTGGGGGACTTTACGGCCCCATCCTCAGCCAGGGAGGGGACGGCAGGACAGAAGGGGCCACCCTCAGGTGTGCTAGTTCCATCAGGCCAGGCATCACCTGCACTGAAAACACTTTAATTGCATTACACAAGCTCAGGGAAACAAAGTTCCATTTTAAGTGTTAGTAAACACTGCACCCTGTCACTTAAAATCCAGTTTTCTTGTTAGTCTTTGCACCTCTGTTTTACCCATATATATATGCATACACACACATACATATATATACATTCATGGGGGGGCGGGGATGGTGTTGTACAGTAATGACTATTAAAAAAGCTAGCTTGCTCCTATATTTTTGTTAAATTATTGTTTCAACTGTGACATTGCATTCAAGCTATATGCATCCATGCACAAGACTTGATGAAAATGAGCACAATACAATAAAAATACTGCACTACCAGTATAAAACTTGGTATATCAGTTTTTTAAAGGTTGTCCAAGAAGATGGTTCAGGAAGTAAATAAAACATCCACTAACACTTGTAGGTAGCTGTCAACTGCAGCCACAACATCTTTGCTTGAAGATCAATTGGAAATCCACGTTATTTGTAATAACACCATAAAGAGTGTTTGAATGCAATATATGGTGAGAGAGGCTCACAAGGAGCGTGGGAAAGGAATGGCAGTTTTAAAAACACATGGCAAGTCCTTTACAACCAGTGACTCATCGTGACTACCTTCACAGACCACTTTTCAAGTAATTAATACACTTTGAGAAGAAAAAGTCTTATTTCAGTGAGTATATGAAAAAAAAAGCATATTAATCCCTAACACATAAAGGTCTTCTCAAAACCTTAAAGGATTTGCTAAGCATAATTGTTAATACTTTGCATGTCTGCTTTGATTACGTTTGACATAGTTTCCATACGGAAACTTACACTAAATTTCATCAAGAGCTTTACTTTGTTTAAAATATCAATCCATCTAACATAATAAATATTTGCAGATATAGGAAAACATCACCTTTGTAGGTTATCCTTATACAAAAGGGTGAGAGAATTCACACACAACTTCACTCCGATGCTTCCTATTTCCTTCCTGAATAATACATACCTTCTTACTCCCCGACCCAATTCTGAGCTGTTTCTCTTTGAAAACAGATATTTTTGGTTCACTATTTATATTTGTGGAATATCTGGTTTGTTATACTCACGCTGAAAGGCTCGAGGGTTCACTGAAGTTACATAGATAAAGGTCTTAGCTTATGAAATCTCTCATCAAAACAAACAAAACTATTTGACAAACTAGTGTTGGACATAATGGCCTCATGCTAATCAGTCAAGTTACAAAAAACATAAATATATATCCCACCATCTTCCTATTCCAGTCTTCCGTGTACACAGTCACAGAGTTTCTGTGGTATTCAATGAAAAACCACTAAATTACGTGAGAAATGGAAGCAACTACATTAAGGCCAAATCTCAGGTTAGTAATTTCAAATCATTTTCATGAAAGATTATCATTAGAAATTCATGTCTAACATTTAAAATACCACCAAGCCACAGTGCTATCAGGAATCAGTCAAGTAAGCACCTGCAACCACGTCTGGAGACCGGCTAACCTAAACCTCAACCCACTCTGAAGACCACCCCGGCTACAGAAGTCCCGGTGCCCAGCGCTACAAAGGCACGCAGGTCTGCCCCAGCCGTTCATCCAACGTTCCTCCCACCCTCGTTAGGGAACCGACGGGCAAGAGGGGAAAGTGGGCAGCTCTCGCCTCTCTCCCAGCCTCCGCACACACCATGTATAAAATTATGAGATTCAGTAGTTTTAAAACATTGAAGACTAGGTTCAAAACATGATGAAAATACACAAATTGAGAAGCTAAGTGCACTTCAAGCTTTTTGCGTACTAAATAGAAGGATGTGACAGAGTTCTTCCTCACTGATAGGAATAACTGACGTCAGTATAATGAGATACATATTGCTGCAACATACCAGCTAATAAAAATCATTCTGAAGGAAGGTAACCAACAGTGATTGCTTTTGGGATTTGTACTCTTTAGCTATTTGCCAGGTTTAAAGACCAGCAGAGTATTAAGCTAGTTTTAAACAATGTCTTAAAAACAACTCATTCTGTTTTACAAGTTGAAAAAAGGTCTATTTCCAGATATGCTAGTCCTAAATGTTGTTGAACTAGCAAAATTAGCAGTTACTTGGTACAAATCCAGAAACTTGCGTGTTTTCATTTCCATATTATCTCCATGAGGGAGCACATCTAACATGAACAGAAAAGACCGCTCTTGCAGAAACAGGGCTCCATGCAGCAGCACGCTCCGGCTCACGGGAAACGAGCTGCTCACAGAAGCTTTCAGCAAGTTTATCGTATGGCTGCTGTCAGAAATGAAGTCACTTTTCCATAATCGCTGGGAATGTCTATGCCGAGTTTAAAAATAGAAGAGCAACTTTAGGAAAAAAAAAAGAAAAAACAGTTCACAGATGGCAAGCAGTGCTTCTCATGGCTAGAGATTTAAGTAGGTCTTGCCAAATGAAGATGGCAGACATAGCTAAAAAAAAAAATTTTAAAAAAATCAATTACAACAAGGTAGAACAGAAATAGCACATTTCCTCTTCTATTAAGGCTAAGTCCAATGCTGCCAGCATCTGCGAAGAACACTCAAATAAGTAAACAAGACGCAGCGATAAATTCCAGCAAAAGTCTGAAGCACTAGTAAATGAAAGGAGGCAGTTTTTTACCCCCGCATTGGTTTCATGCTCTGCCGTTTATCAAAGACGAGTAAATCTCTCTGAAATAAGGCAGTCTAGATAGAGGCCACTTCAGACAACTGTGCGTTTCAATTTTTATCAGTATGCCTACTGAGCTGTCGAACAACTTCAAAAATAGTACAATATTCGGTGCCACTAACCAGAAACACCCACAATGGCCATTCTCAGGGACCTGCAAGGAATACAGGCTTTTTAAGAACTGGTTCTCGCCATCCTTAACTTTCACGCCCAAAACCAACCATATGCTGGATTTCCTCTTCAGAGCACGCTCATCACTAAACCGTGCCTCTGTGTGACTGGAAGTAGGGTGGAAGATAGGAGGTGTTACGCTGGGCAGAGCACACCAAACAGCAGGGGAACTAACTGGAGGGTTTTTGGCACTAGTGCAGAACGTGAACACTTGTCAGTTACATTATTTAAGCAAAACTCAGCATTTTATTAGGAAAAAGAGCAAAACTGTAGAACAGGCTCTAAAAACACAAAACATATATTCCAAGCACTAGATACCTACAGCTCTGCTAACTGCGCACACAGCAATTACTCACTTGTCAGGTGTACAGGAAATTTAAATGAGCTTTGTTACTGCCACATCTGTTGGCATTTGCTTTGCATTTTTCCACAAAGTAAAAATGCTTGCTGTACTCCAGGTTCTGCAGCAGGCACTGGATTTTAGGAAGGTTTTACAAACACTCTGTTTTCCCATACTGAGGCCTTGTCTTCTCAACAGACACGATCATTTACAATGCATTTGTACTGCAAATTGTACTTGCCACTGGGCTCTCCGGTGTCATGAGCTTAAATAATCACAAATACTATACTGAGCTCAGTTCAGTTGCTACTCCCCTTTTAGATTTCCAAATAGCTAGTAGATCTTACAATATACTTCAGAAATACTTATGCAACACAGCTTCAGACAAGAGAACTTCAATTTTATCCATCTTTGAAGCACAGGCAATAATAAAACGAGGAGAAAAGGTGCAAGACAGACAGACAGAAGGGAGAGCACTGCTCCAAGAACACACGCTGCCATGAAGTCCAGGTTACCCTTTCAAACCCAACTGAGAACAACCAGGACTGAAGAGCTTTACCATCTCTCTAGTAAAACATATGAAATAAAGTTCACCATGGCAGTATTTATCACCACCTGTTCACATCACATTTCCTTGAAGTTCATTGTCAGGCCCTTTCAAAATATTTAAAAAAAAAAAACAAAAAAAACCCACAAACCACAACACAACACCAAAACAAAACCCCTGCCCCCTCAAATCACCACCATCACAAAAAAAAACCCCAAAAAAACCCAAAAGACACCACCCCCCCAACCAACCAAGCCACATTTCTAAACTCTGGAGATACGTGCCCGCCATCCTGTTCACTGACGTGCATGGTCAAGGCACCCTAGGCAATGTGAACTTCTGGCAGCCAGCGCAGCCAGAGCACGCACGCAAAGCTGCCAGTGCGGGGCCTCAGCAAAAGGCAATGACAGAAATCGGGTGTAAAGGCAGGGAGCAGCACTGGTTTTAGGACTATTTCTGCAGATCTCTTTCAGACCACTGCAGCACGTGTCCACTGTTAGTCCCAATGCCACTCACATTGACAGGAACAGTAACCAAAAAGCTGCAATTTGGAGTTTTCTGAACTGAAAGGTCTGTAATACTTAATCAAAGCAGTGTTTCGGTAGCTCTACCAAGCGTCTTAAGATACAAGCCCAGAAGCCTCTCTAGCTATTTTTTTTAATGACTTCCCCATAGCCTACTTGCTTTATTACTTTTTTAAAGGCACGTTTGCCTGTAGATCACTTGGTTCAGTGATCAGAGGGAAGGTGTTACAGACTCAAAAAACTCAGCCAAAGACAACACCACAATAAAAAAGTAGACATACCTTCCCCCCAATATTCATTCAGCTTGCCTTCCACTTTTGAAGGAAGTGAAGCAGTGCATGAAGTTTCCAGGAATAGGCAAGGGCCACAGTCCTCTGAAAAGGCAAATCACTCCAGAGTACGCTGACCTGCGAGGAGACCTTTCATTCAAAGGTCTCAGTACTCCAAATACAGTACTCAAAATGGTATTTTCCCTCAGACACAGAACCGAGCACTTTGGGAGGAATGCAATTTCTTCCATCTCCTCCCAGAGACCTGATAACAGCTATTTCCAAAACGAATTTAAAATTGCCATTTGAATTCATGGTTACTTAAATTATTTGGGAAAAGCACACATTTGGCTCCCATAGTAAGTCACAGCTAGTGTTTAGAGAGAGATGGAAAACTCAACTAGAGTAAATCCCCCAATTTCAAGTCTGTTTTTGATGAATCTACCTATTGTATTTTCACGTTAGGATTTGGTTGTTGCTGTAAATACTTGCACAATCCCATAGTTATTTTACTGAAAGTAAGATTATACTTAAAACATCAGGTTGGACACAGGAATGAAAGGAAAAATTGTTCTGAAACGTCAGGCAAATAGTACAGGAAGCCCATGAACACCTCTATCTATTAGCACTGACACCATAAACCTCCCATTCTTTAGCTTAAAATATACTATTAAGGGGAAAAATAGCCATTATAATCAAGGAAAAGCAGGAAAAATTAAACAGAATGCATGGAATAGTCTAATAAACTCTGTATGAATGTCACATTTCAGAAACCTTATTGGAAATTCACACATTAAAAAAGAAAAAAAATTCTTCAGAAGTTTTCCCACTTCTTTCTATACTATTTAATGAGAACAATCAGCTATTTCCATTTTCTTAAAGCTTTTAAGTTCATGGATTTAATTAAGAGGTTTTTGGAAGAAGTGCTGTGAAGACAAAGTAAGAACTTCAGTTCTGCCGAGATCTCTGGATAACGTCTTCACATTTTTTAACTAATTAAAATACCACTGAAGCTTCTGAAAATCCAGAGCGGCCAGAGGAATTTCCCTCTAGGATGATATCATGCAAAGAAATGTCAGTATCTGTATGTTTCAAGCGAACATAGTTAAAGTGCTATCTAACATACTTTCCAATCTTCAACAAAAGCTCTAAGGAACTCAGTTAAGCGATCCAAGTATTTACAGACTCTTCAGCAAAGCTAGCTTTTCACCAACACTAAAGGAAATTCACCATAGGTTTATTCTTATATTTGGAAGAAAAAACAGTAACAATACCCCTTCCAAGTATGAGGCTATGTAACATTAACTTTTAGGGGAATTTGGGGTAGGGGTTTTTTTGGTTTTAGCGTTGGGGTTTTCTTTATTTTTTTTAAAAAAACAAATGTCTTTTATCCAGGATATTCATTAAGAGTTCTGTATTTGTGTGACGCCGCAGTGAAATGACTGTGATTCTAAATAGGAACACTGTCCATCCTCCTCTGCTCCAGTCCTTGTCCCTGCTTCTGGATCCCACTGCAGGAGCTGAACCTAAAAATCACAAACTATTCAGAATAGAGCAATCTTCTGTACATTTATGCTGTGTAGCACAATGGGGTCCCCCGATTGCTGCTGCCTTTGCGAACCGGCCCCGCACAGGCTTTCAGGATAAAACCATGCCTGTCAACCTTGAGCAGCAGATAAGACAGACTTCTCCATCAAAGGATTAATAATGTAGCTGCAAAAATGCTGTTTGCAGGTTGCTGACCACTAGGGAAAAGCATGATGAGTTTTCCTAATGAAGATTTTTGGGAACATCCCCTCCTGTGGAACAGCGAGAAGCTTCATAATTGCTTCTGAACTTTGAAACGACCCGTCCGCCTCCAGCACAGCCCGCACGTGAACTGCGTCGCTCCAGGTTCAGAAGTGCAGGAAAGCACTCGCTCCTCCAGCCTCTGCTGGCCCCGTACCGCGGGACTGCTGCGCCTGCTCAGGAACAGCCGTTAGCAGAGAGAACCCAGAACAAGGCAGAGGCGACGCAGAAGCCCCCCAGAGCGGTGGTGGACTGGGAGCACGGGAGTGCTATGTGAGCCCCCCCAAAGCAGAGGAGGATCAGCCCCCTGGCCCCGAGGAGCCCCTCTGTACACCTCTCCTCTCTGCGCCACTTCACCCTCCTGCTGCACGGGAAAACCGTGCACACAAACAGCAGCAGTTGCCTGTGATAGCAGCGGGAAGCCCCGCTCTCGAGGACTGCCGAAGTATTTTGCCACCCCTGCCTTCCCCCCTCTGCAGCAGCCAGGAGACTTGCCAGGGTGGCTGTGGGAGGGCTGTTGGAGGTTGCAAAATCTGCAGGAGAACAGCCGAGATTCAAGCACTGAGCTCGGAGAGGAACGGGGAGATGGAGACAGTGCTGTAAGTATCTGCAGCCTCGAGAGACTCCATCAGCCTCATCTCCCGTCACGACCCAGAGCATCCTCGAAACCTGCCACCTCTGCCTGCGCTGTCCCCAGCGCCTGGAGCCACTCGCTCCCAGAGAAACCACCGGCCAGCACATGGCAGCTCTCCGCATCAGGAAAAAGAGGAGAGAGACGGCACTGGGACACGGTGGCCAATTAGGTGACATCCTTAAGCGACGCAGCAGTCAGATTTGAGATCAGGTACGGAATTCTTCTCAGCAGAGGGAAGGGTCTGAACCTGCCCTGCTGCTGGAGGCGATGCCGGGCAGCCTCACCATGCCGGGCGAGCCCAGTCCTGCCGAGCACGGTGAGCAAGCTGAGCTCACCTCCGTAAAACAGCCCTATGGCTCTGGACTAACACCTCCATACGGCCCCTTGGACAGACCGGACACCCCATTTCTCAGAAGTGATGCAGAGATTTTTAAAATACTGGCAGAAGCTTCACACTCTAAACTCCAACTGTGCCAGATGAATTATTGCAGATATGAACAGCCAGTCATCTTGCCTCACATTACCAGGTGATTGTACAAAAACGTAGAACAAAAGAGGAACACTCCTTTTTTTGCGTTTTGTACTATGACAACATCTCTTCCCAGTTCTCAGCTCGGTTCTTTGGACTGATCATGCTTCAAGTAACAAACAGGAATACTGCAAACACAGTAGTAGATAAAATAGAAACAGGTAAGTGCAGCAGCAGTTCTGCTATCTAATCGGTTCCCCTCATGTACCTTTGCCGTCACTGCGTTTGGGGTAAATATCATATCTATCAGCTGTCAGTGAACCCTGCCGATCCACTGCTCTTCACCATCGCCATCACTGGTAGCCGGCTCCTGTGCTTCCACCACCCTTCCAGTTCTGAAGTAAGCAGGAACAGCTTATTTATTCACTACCGAAATGTCAACAGAAAAGCAAACAAACAAAAACCAGAGCTGAAAGCCTGACTTAGAGACTTCCGTTTCAGCACACTAATAAAGCATATGAGGAAGCTTTCAGAAGATTTAGAGAAACTTTATAAGCTGACAGGTGATGTGCATGTTTTTCTATGAGTTTTCAGGAAAGCAGGACAGCCTTTGTTTTCAAACGCACATGTTCCAGCTCCTGGACCAAAGTCACTCTGCAAAGCATTTGGAAATGGTCTACATCCATAACAGAAAAGCAGATAAAAAGGGAACGAGGATTTGTCACAAAAAGATGAACTGAGAAGTAGCCAGTTGTCTTCTGCAAGTGCTGGAAAGCAACAGGCAATGGCATCAGCAACAAAAAAACAAGGGAGAAAAAACAATAATGTATATTGTCTGGCTGCGCAGAGTCCCAGGCTGGCTGAGGTTGGCAGGGACCTCTGGAGGTCACCTGGTCCACCCCCTGCTCGAGCAAGGTCACCCAGAGCCGGTGTCCAGTCCAGACTTTCTGGACACCTCCAAGGATGACGACTCCACAGCCCCTGTGGGCAGCCTGTGACAGTGCTCGGCTCCCGTGCAGTAGAAGGGTGTTTCCTTACGTATCTTCTTGTATTGCTCTGAACGTAACATAAAGCAAACCTTTTATCTGTTTAACATGGATTTTCATTATACAACATTGAATATTCACATACAAATGAAAAACCAATTAAGTTTGGCAAAAGTTCATTATTTTAAGCAACACAAGCAAGCAAGTCTTGCACCAGAATTCCACCTACTTAGTCAAGGATATATCCCTTCACCCAGCTTACACAGCTCTGTCTTCACCAATCCTGGCGTACATTGCATTTCCCACACACTCCCTTCGGTAAGGCTATAATGGCATTGAGAGCCTAAAAGAACAAGTAGATCCACACGGCACCAGTTCCTTTCCCACTTTTTCCTAAATTATATTAAAGATCTTTGTTGAGGTAAGTAAAAGGTGCGCAGTGGTCATAAACCACAAATACTGTAATATTTAGTAAGGGCAGCTGTAGGGAAAAGGCTTTGCTTGCTTTTTGCTGAAAATTGCTGTCCCACAAGACAAATGAGAATTGGCTTCATGATCTTGCAAGCAGCCAAGCCTGGATAAGGTCTGTCCTTCCAGCCCAGAAAAACAACATTGCCGGTTCATGAAAACAAACTTGCTTTAGCAGACGATTTTTGGGTCACGTCCAGTTCTCTGAAGTGAGTGGGTTGGTCCTATCATATTGTTCCACCCAGTTCTCGACTCCTTCATGTGCCTGGCAACATTTGAGGTTAAAAATAAATTAAAAAAAAAAAGTTCTTCCATTTCTTCCTCCAGTAAGAAATGCAACAGGAATTCTAGACCAACTCTTTCACTTTGAACAGCTGTTTTTAAAAAATAATTTTGAATGATGAGGTCAGGGACACAAACAGCCAATGCTTTTGTCAAAAGGAACCTTCTTCGTGCAAATCTGCTGCAATAACGGATCCAGTGACAGCTGTCTGCCCAACATTACATATAAATGTCTTCACTGCCCAGTTAATCCTATGAAAAGCTGTAATTCTGTCCCTAAATAAACAAGAATTCTGAAGTAATTAAAATACAGCTAATGCTGGCTGATGGCACTTAATGAATACGGAATTCCCTCAAGTGATTTTTGAACAATTTCTTTGAATGTTTGGTTGACACGTAAATAAACACTGCCAAACACAGTTCAGCATACATTTCTGAGATGTTCCTATGGGAAAACTAGTTTTGCTTTTCCCACTGGGATTGGTAAAGCCTCTAAAATTAGAGAGTTTGCCACACCAGAAAAAACAAAAAAAACCTTCAAAACAAGCTCCCAGGGGATAACTTAAAAGGCTTTAACGTTCAGAATTCAGAATTATGTCCTGCTCACAAAGCCTGCCTGCAGCTCACTGTTCATCTGCTGCAGTGCTAGGAGTGCTAACCGCACGCTATGTAGCTGCTTCGAAGAGCCCAGCCATTCGTGTGCACTGGCTTGCCAATACATTCAAGGGCAATAAAAAAAATAGAAGAATCTCTTTTCAAGAATGCAATGGAAACTGGAAAAGGAAGAGAGAACAAGTAGAGGCAGCTCTACCTGGCGCACAGAATAACAAACGAGTTTTGGATACGGCGCGTTCCCATGGTACTTAATGGCTGTGATCAGCCGCTCCTTCTACGGCACGCTAGTGAGGCTTTTTAATAAGATCTGAACTTTCTAGAGAAAGGTGAGGTTGCTTTACATCCTGTAAACAGTCTTTGCAAGCCCCACCAAAACTCGGACTGAGACAAAGCATCTTTTCCTGCTCTTACTTACTCCCATAAGTAGATAGACTTTAAAAGAAAAAGTCTGTGAAGAGGTAGTTTTGTCATTCATTTGAGCTTGCGTAAGCCAAAGGAACCCCTCACTAAGCAGAAGGCTCACATAGCTCGTAATAACTCGTAATAAGCCTTTGTTTAGCCAGGAACTTCTCCAGTAGTAAGATGTGGTGCGTGCCCATACAAGCCATGTTGAAGGCAGTACGAGGTGCTTCTCTGCCTTCGTCAAACTACAGTGGAAAGAATCACGGAATTTTCAGAGTTGGAAGGGACCTCTAGAGATCCTCTAGTCCAACTCCCCTGCTGACACAGGAATGCCTAGAGCACATTACTCAGGACTGCATCCAGGCAAGTCTTGAAAATCTCCAGAGAAGGGGACTCCACCACCTCCCTGGGCAGCCTGTTCCAGTGCTCTGTCACCCTCACCGTAAAGAAGTTTTTTCTTATGTTTGAATGGAACTTCCTATGTTCCAGCTCGTGCCCGTTGCCCCTCGTCCTGTCACTGGGAACCACTGAAAAGAGTCTGCCTCCATGCTCCTTCAACCCACCCCTTAGATACTTCTAAGCAAGAATAAGGTCTCCCCTCAGCCTTCTCTTCTCCAGGCTAAAGAGTCCCAGCTCTCTCAGTCTTTCCTCAAAGGAATGAGCCATCACCCTGGGTCTCGCCCATGACCTGTGCTGTCCGGTTACCCCTGACACAGCTCACCGCGCGACTCGGGCACGCAGCCTTTAAGAGGGAAACATCACACGGCCTGCTCTGCCTGAGGAGCTGCTCTCACCTGCTGCATACTCTCACAGCAGCCCACCTTCTCATCCTCAACTTCATCACCTTCACAGCATCCTTGTAAGAGCAAAGCAGAACCCTCACTTCCAATTTTCAGAGGAGGATCCAGGATGCCATGCCCGCAGCCTGTCACAAGTACAAGAACGCCTTCGGTGGCAGCTTGAGGCACAATCACCTGGGGGAACTGGTACCACTTGCCCGGGGTCACGCAGCATCCTTGTGGCTGAATGCAAACTGAACCCCGATCTCCACAGCCTCCACCAGCATTCCCACCACCAAACATCCTTCCTCCTGATAATGAATGAAAACACTTTTTGCCCTGAAGCTGTTATTTTTTTTCTCCTGGTTGTTTTGAGGGACGGACAGAGTCCTGGACAGTTGCTGCACTGTTTCTCTACAGTGCAGGCATGCAGTCCCTCTGTGAACTGTGTTGATTACTGGTGTCCCCGTACAGCGATCTGCAGCCATGAGGTCTGCAATCTAACACTCTATTGGTTGCCTATTTGTGCTTAATTTAACACCATGTATTTTGTGTTGCAAAGAAAAACACCCAAACAGCCTCATTTCAGTGCCATTCAGTATACTTTACTCCTACATCCCTGAAAAGAGAAGTGCATGGCTTCTGTACGTGCATCAGCAAACCATTACAAATTAACATTTTTTAATTCTGCCTCTCTGAAGACTGAACAAACGTGGGTTCCTCCCAGCGACGACATGCCGTGCTGCTAGCGCTTCTGGAGATGAACAGCAAGCAGCAGACAGGCTTTGAAAATAGTAGGCAATTCCAGATTCTTTTTTTAAACTGCTTACAAACAGGCTCCCACAGGATGGCCGAGATCGGCACCTCAGCCAAGCACCCGCTTTGGTTCTGCACAGAGTGGTTGGGGTTGAAGGGACCTTTGAAGGCCATCTAGTCCAGCCCCCTGCCATGGGCAGGGACATCTTCAACTAGACCAGGATGCTCAGAGCCCCCTCCAGCCTGACCTGGAATGTTTCCAGGGATGGGGAAGGGAAGGAAAACACCAAGCCACCCCCTCTGCTGCTGTGCAGTGCTCCCTACTCACATGGATGCCCCTTCTCTGCTCACCTCGCTGCTGCATCCGCTGGCCGCCATCCGTGACCGTCTCCCTGACCGACACCAGGCCTGGCGCCATCTTCCCAAGAGAGGGGGGCGAGGCCGGCCCCTGCCCCAGGGCTTTTGCCCCTTGGTGCCTCAGAGGGGACGGGCCCTCTGGATCCCAGCTCCGGGAGCCAGATCGCTCCGCAGGTCACCGCCACGCCACTGCAGGGCCGAGCCGCAGCCTCCAGAACAGCCGGGGGACACGCAGGCGAGGCCTCTCCCGGCTCCCGCGGGCTGAGGCAGGGGAGGGTGAGCAAGCGCGGGCCCAGAGGCCGCGCGCCCGGGCCCTTCTGGTGCTGCCTCCCCAAAACGCGCTGGGGCGAGGCCGCCAACGGTGGAGGACCAGCCTGCTGGCTGCGGCCTCGAGCACGGACACGAGAAGCGGGCAAATACAAAACACACGTGTTTGCCCTAAGAGGTGAGAGCACATGTGTGTGAGGAGATCAGGGCTTCTCCGTCCCGAGCGACACGTCAGTGCCAAAGCTCTCGGCCAGCCTGCGAGCTCTCCCAGCCGCCCTACGAGCCCCACCAGACACCGCAGGCAGAGGCAGACCGGTTCATCTCACCCTACCACCGCCTTGCTGCCGCTCCTCCATCGCTTTTTTTTTCAGCTTATGGGGTTTTTTTCCCCTCTATCTCCTACCATTTCATGTCACATTAAAGCCTCTCCTTACAAGAGTTTCTGACTGCAAACTATTAGAAAACAAACTGAGATGAAACCAATGGAAACCAAGGATACAGAAAAGGTAGGGACAGTGGGGCATTTAAAAACATCTATTTCGCAAGGAATATAGGTGGGACAGCTTTTCGTTGATTTGGGAAAAGGTGCAGGAAAAGACTGGAAGATGTTTTACTGAGGACAACCCAAAATCTGAAGTGAAAAACCTTCCAGTCACAAACCACAATGTGAAATGGAAGTTCTTCCCGCTGCAACTTCAGGTTTGCAATTGCACCCCTCAGTCATCAGAATCACCTCGAATTACCAGCACACAGGTCTCAGGCGGAGCTGAAGTCTGGTAAATATCTGGCTATCAGTAACCGTCAGTCATCCAGCTGAACCTGTCTGAACTGGCATGTAAACTACCTACACCGCCAGAGAAAACTTACAGTGTTGTCAGGGTGGTTTTTTTTTTTAAAAGTACTTTTCTTGCTTTAATTTTCTGCTTTCAAGGATATTATCTGTTAAAGCTGACAGACGCATGAAGACAGGTGTTTAACAGCTTGAAAACATTAATGAAAACAATCTTAATTATATCTGACTTCAAAGTATCGTACAAAAGCAATGATCACTTTCGTTTGCTGTCAGTAAATGCTTTAATATCTTTAATTTCTAACATGTTATTGGAAAAGTGATGAAACTGTACATTTACATTAAAAAGTGATGCATGAATAATGAAAATAGTGCTAAAAGAGCATGTTGAATAACTACTATAGACCATTGGAAAAAAGACAGTAAAAGAAACATATTACTTCTAATACCCACTCTTCCCCAGCCTGATGATTATTGTGCTAAATGGGACCTTTTCCACAATATGAAATAACATTTCCCTGGAACTTTCATCGGGGGAAGACTCCTTGCCACTTCAGAAATCAAGGTGCAAAAAGGATGCTAAGTGACACTGCGACAGGCTATTCAAGCAGCCAAAGGCAGAAAGCGTTGTTTTTTCTGTCACCACTTCCTATTCTCTACCAAGAGAGTAAAATAAGATGGTTAGAAAATATCGAATAAAGTATTAGACTACGCTAATGTAGATATCTTTGATAACTTCTACATACTAAAAGCATACGACTGGCTTGCAGTCAGACCTGCCTGCCTTTCTCCTTTTTTTCAAATTAAGGTAAAAGTTTAGGGGCAGAGGACAAGGTAAAACTACAACCAAAGCAGCTGGCGGGGGCGGAGAGGAGACAACTCCCAGGCTGCACTCTTAAAGCCAGTCTGTCTTCCAAGGTAGTTCAGCAGTTTGATCTCCTCTTCCCACATGGGTGCCAAGGAATGCTGTGTTGGTCTGTCCTGGTGGAGAAGAAACTTTGAGTTTAACCTCGTGGAACCGCCTCTTTGACAGAGAGCAAGACGCTCATTGCATTAAAGGCAGCGCAACGACATTTCAAAGCCCAAGATAAAGCTCCACGTAAAACAGTTTTGTAACACTACAGGAGTTACTTCACTGGAAGTACGTTGTCCTGGCTCTGCCTTTATCAGGCTCGTTACCCAGCGCACCCCCGAGGACGTGCGTTAATAAATCAGATCCCTCTCACAGGCATTCAATCCCTGCTGTGGCCGAACAGCTCCTGCTTCTAGGGACAGTGAAAACAAGGCGTTCAGGGTAACCAAACTGCTCTTCTTGATGGCTTTTTGAGGCACACGCAAAGCTGCAAATGAAAAGGCTGCTTTTCTCAGCAATGTCCTCACTTTAAATAATAAATGAGGAATAAGGGGAGAGCTTCCAGGAAGAGATAAGTATATACAGTACAAACAAGGGAAAGAAAGCATCTGAGACAAAAAGAGGAAATACCTTTGCTGGAGGTGGAAGATACAAACAATATGATGAAATAAATAACAGAAGAGGGAAAAAGATAAGAAGTAAGTAAACAACAGATCAGCCTTTTAGGAAAATCATGAAATCCGAGGGCTTGACTGGTATTCCGTGTGCAACTCACTTTGAAGTCAAATTCTGTGGTAAGAAAATTTATGATGAGAACTTTGAAACAGCAACAAAATCTTTAAAATTTGACCCTTGGGAGAGTGCTCCTACAAGCTAAAAACTAACAGATTCATATGTAAAGCACTCTTCCTATGGTATCCTACTCCCATTGCATAATTTCATATTCAAATAGTTTGGGAATTAAATCCTCTTAAACCATCAAACTGATATACTGGTAATTTGTGGAAATCCAGCAAGTTACAAAAAGCTAACTCTACTCCTCCTGCTATAAAACCACATTAACAGAAAACTGTAATTATATAACGCACTTTGCCACTATTACTTCCTCATGTAAACATGTGCTCTTGCTGTTAATGGTAACGCTTAATCAAAAGAAGAAAGATGGTCCACAAGATAATCTTCTGAGTTTCCTGGTTAAGGGAGGCTAAACACTGTACAAGCTCCTAATTAAAACTCTTTTGCTCAGAGAATTGTAAAAATATCTGCTAAAAATATTTTTTGTTTAAAAAAAAAAAATATTTTTTTAAGCATACAACTCCATCTTAGAGGAAAAAACCCACCCCCTGTGCTGCCTGTACTACTACTGTTTCAATCGTCTTCAGCAAATTAGAAAAGAGGTTTTAAATTTTACAAGTACGTGGAGGCACAATAATGTGTCGCTGCTTTACTGCACAATTGCTTTGGGTCTTGATCCTCGTTTATACTCAAAAGGGGAATCTGCTCTGGAACTCGCCATCAGCTATCACTGCTTATCACGCCTCGGGGGGCTGAAAGCCAAGGGGTGGCTGTGCGCAGGACCTGTGCCGTCACCGCACAAGCCCCCGGGGGACGCACCCCTGGGCTCCAGCACAGAGCCGGGCAGGAGGATGCTCCCACCCGAGTGGGTGCACTGGTTATGAACAGCCCCAGCGGCACACACTGCTGTGCCGTCCTTAGCCTAGCTTAGGTTAAGAGCTGAATTACTTGGGAAGCTGACACCTAGGAAGCTATAAATCAGCACGAGTATTTAGATCTCCTTCAAGCAAGCTGTGAAGGACTTCAGAAAGACCTTGTCGAAACTGCGTGCTTACGAGCACATCGCTCTTGCTGTACGTATTTGACACTGTCACGTACCTAAGGACTAAATGAAGAAAGAGCTACAAACTGGTACAATCCTCCCCCCAGCCATCCTACAGTTTTTTTTCAAAACACAAGTATCTACGGTTCCGAGTCATCCCTGGAAAAACACTTTTGTAACAAAGACCAGCATAGGGATGACTGCTGGTGGAGCTCCACTGCACCACCAAAGCCACTTCAGCTGTCCATGCACATGTCCCTGAGCTCATCCCCAGTCACAGAAGAAAACAAGAGGCAGTGAAAGAGTTTCAAATCAAAACACCTTTTCACAACAGCAGACTAAGAACTACACACAATGAGGGCTATTCAGCAGCCAGACACCATCACGTTGGGCCACCACTCAGCTTTGTTCAGTTGCACATCTGGGCCAACAGCTGTATCCTGCTGGTGATGTGTTACCAACAGTTTCATTCTCCAGATAAAACAGATCCCTCAATTATTAAAAAAATATATTTTTTCCAGATGCACAAGACGTTTTAGGTAGTACCAAATTCTGGTCTACCTCAGAATTTCACCTCCTGTGAAGCAGGTTTAGAATTGAGTAAAACAAGAAGAGTCTCCTAAAAAACAGCACAAGCATGAGTACAGCAGAAACTCTAAGAAAAACGTTGACTTGAGATTCTGCCATAGGAAACCAAACAAACAGAAGGCGGCAACAATGTTTAAGAAATTACCAGTGGCACACACCAAAGAATTAAAATCAGAAAGAAGACACCAAAATAACCAGAAAATAGAAAGTGAGGAGTGCAGAAACAGAAAAAGAGGCAGGATCAGATAAAGAGAAAATAGAGTTTACTTATTTTTAGGGTTCCCATAATAGAGAACACTGAAAAACACTTTTTTGTCGGCCGCCTATGTTATTGCTCATGAGTATGTATTCCTAAAATGGAAGTCCTCAGTTACGAGCGTGTAATTTTACAGCATCACAGAAAGCAAGGCGATAACCCAGTTTTTGGGGCAGCCCCCCGGGAACTAGCCAGAGCTGCCCCATGCCAGGCTCAGCCCCAGGCACAGCCCCGGGAAGCCACCTGGGAGGGCTCTTGGTCCTGCTAGAGCCACCCGTCTGCAGCCAGGGCTCCTTCTCCAGCTCCTAACAAGCTTTGGGGAGCACAGCGGCAGGAGGCGTTTGCTCCAACGCACACGAACCCAACTGGCAACACCCAACCAGGGTCCTCTTTGCTCACCTGCCTCTGTCCTCCTCCTCCAGCTACCTGACTTCTGTTCCTCTCACCCCTGCCCGGCCAGCGGGCACGCGTTACCTTACCCCTCCCTGCCTGCACGGTGCCTGCACCCAGTCCCTCTGCACCTGGCAGAAATACTCCCTCTGCATTTAAACATCTCATACAAACATTGCCTTTATGCAGGCACATTGGTTTAGTTTTCTCTTCTACTCTGGATAACATCAATGCAGCCCGACATTAAGGATGGAATAGGTGTTTCTCAGCAGTGAAATAACGTATTTTTTGGGGGAAAAAAAAAAAAAAAAATCACAATGAATCAAACATTATCTTTCACTCAGTCTAGTAGCCATGATTTGAAGAAAGAGAGTGCCTTGACTTGCAACATGCTAGTCTTAATATTTATTTAGAAATCAAAACATGATTATTATATTTTCTATCCCACCACATTTGAAATATTCCACAAAATTCAAATAATTATGGGGGGGGATGACGGGGGGGGACACAGACGACAGAAAAATAAACAGCGAAGCCAAAGCCAAAAAACCCCTTTATTGTTATCACCTAATACCAGCTAAATCCACAGATATCTAACATAAACATAGAACTACACCCACTGTTTCAGGATCGGAAAATTAAGATCAGATGTGATAAAGAGACATCTACACTGTGATCACCACCCATCAGAAGAGCAGGCTGTTTTTAAAAGTTATTACGGGAAGTATTTCTACTTTAAATTAAATTGATAGACTTCAACTCTTAACAGAGGCAAAGGATATTCCAAGTTGATACTCCAAATTAAAGCAATAAGCTTACTTATAATAATAACACTACAACAAACAGGACTCGGAACAAGAAATTCCACCCCTGCAGTCTTTGTGTACTGTACGAGAAAGGGAGGCTTTCACCCAAACGTTGAGTAGGTTAAGGCCACTTCGGAATGTGAAAGCTTACTGCCCCATCTTAGCACTGTTGTATGAAGGCTACTATTTTGAATAGTTAATGAAAATACAGGTAGGCCAGTAATGCTGTTAGTCATTTAAAGATCTTGAGTATCAGTACCTTGGCACCACAAAGCAGTTCCCTAACCTACTTTCTCCCTGCCTTCTTTTTTAAACTAATAAAATAACATCTTCTGTTTAGCTTTTAACTTTCTTGTCATCATTAAATTCTCAGGGCAAACTTGAGCCAGAAGACAAGTGTAAGAACTGCATTGACCTCCCATTAGAGAAGAGCTACGTACATTCAGTGGTATGAACACAGAAGGAAACGTTTTCAAAAGTAGCTACCTGACTTTGGCTCGTATATTCCAATTTCAAAGGAAACTGGAACAAATGAACTATTTTCCAACCCAAGCAGAAATGTTGGGACTTGTACGGCTAAGTCTGCTGGGCATATTGGAAATCTTTACCCTAAAGATCTGCACCCAGAGGTTTAAACAACACGGACTGTTAAAGTCACCTAAAACCGAAACAGAGTAAGACAGAATTTTCGAGTGTGAGCACTAAGGTGTTTTTTCAATATTTGTGACCGCACCGAGCTAAATACGCAGCAAACAGTAACAAAACTTCAGAGGCAACAACAGAAACCGAATTGCAGAGATCTCAACCTGCTTCCACCCAGCAGAAGAAACCAAAGCTCCGTCGCTGCACGGACAGTGACACAGGCGGTAAGGGAAGCGACTCCAGGGCACACAGTCCCACAGCCGCCCCCAGACATCTGCCAGGCAGCAGGACCGCGGCAGGGGCAGTGAGGCCGCCCGCCCGCCTTGGCCGCAGACAGGTTTGGGGACCTGCCTGACCCAAGGACAGACGTGCCTCCTGCCACTCGTGCCCCTGCACCTGCAACCGTGGCCAGAAACACGCTGCGCTCAGCGGCTGAGCCACCCTACGCTCAAACCCAAATGTGTCCTCCGCTGACAGTCTCGCTCGACACGAAACGCTCCCCACCCTGCCCAAAACCCTCCTGAGCAGGATCCCGCAGAAGCGAGCCCACGGGTGCCCTCGGAGGAGTTCTCCACAGGTCGGCTCCAGGCGTTTCACTGCAGAAGTTCAGCACAACTCTCCGTCCCCAGGAGCACGAGCTCACACCATCTGACAGCCCTCACCGGCCCCAGCGCCAGCTGCTCGTGCCCGACTCCTGGGTTTTTGTCCCAAGGAAAAACAAACAGCACTAAGCCATTTAAAAGTAGACGAAGAGAATGAAAAGGATACAGCAGATAGGAAAAAAAGGCAACACATTAAAGTAATTAAAATCCTATGAAGTTAAAGCAGTGAAGTGCCAGGCAGATCAATTTTGTGGCCACTGCAGTGGTAGGCTCCTCGAAAGGTAAATGTGAAATTCTGTCAGTGCAGACAGAGGAAGCAAAGAAAGCAAGGAAACCGGGGAGGGAGAGAAAGAGGGAGAGGCTTGTCTCATAGAACAGTTTGGGTTGGAAGGCACCTTTGAAGATCAGCTAGTCCAGCCACACTACCACGGGCAGGGGCATCAGAGGAGAGGAAAAAAGAGAAAGAGCGACCCACAGGTAACCTGAACTCCATCTTCTGGTGTTAGCAGGAGTATACTGTGATAAAAACAGGAAATGTTTATACAGCAGGACAAACATTAAATGCTTACGTAAACACAAATGTACCAAAAATCATACACATTCATATTCATGAGATGCACATGTTCATGTAGATCTAATACTGCATTAATGTTTTTAATGAAGCAGCAAAACTACTCAAGGAATGAAACAAACCCAGCAGTCCCTCTTCACAGTTAACATGTTTATTCATGAGCTCCCAGGTCAGCACTCCAAAGGGTTATTAGTGGATGTGGATGGCTGGCAGGAGCAAACCAGTATGTTATCATAACTCGCTTCTGGCAATTGGAGAGAGAAAAAAAAAAAAAAAAAAAAAAAAAAAAAAAAACAAACCCTTTTCC
>VFFE01008988.1:345077-379757 GCA_008921705.1 Burhinus oedicnemus
ACAGGTCGGCTCCAGGCGTTTCACTGCAGAAGTTCAGCACAACTCTCCGTCCCCAGGAGCACGAGCTCACACCATCTGACAGCCCTCACCGGCCCCAGCGCCAGCTGCTCGTGCCCGACTCCTGGGGTTTTGTCCCAAGGAAAAACAAACAGCACTAAGCCATTTAAAAGTAGACGAAGAGAATGAAAAGGATACAGCAGATAGGAAAAAAAGGCAACACATTAAAGTAATTAAAATCCTATGAAGTTAAAGCAGTGAAGTGCCAGGCAGATCGATTTTGTGGCCACTGCAGTGGTAGGCTCCTCGAAAGGTAAATGTGAAATTCTGTCAGTGCAGACAGAGGAAGCAAAGAAAGCAAGGAAACCGGGGAGGGAGAGAAAGAGGGAGAGGCTTGTCTCATAGAACAGTTTGGGTTGGAAGGCACCTTTGAAGATCAGCTAGTCCAGCCACACTACCACGGGCAGGGGCATCAGAGGAGAGGAAAAAAGAGAAAGAGCGACCCACAGGTAACCTGAACTCCATCTTCTGGTGTTAGCAGGAGTACACTGTGATAAAAACAGGAAATGTTTATACAGCAGGACAAACATTAAATGCTTACGTAAACACAAATGTACCAAAAATCATACACATTCATATTCATGAGATGCACATGTTCATGAAACTTTGAAGAATATTTGTAGATCTAATACTGCATTAATGTTTTTAATGAAGCAGCAAAACTACTCAAGGAATGAAACAAACCCAGCAGTCCCTCTTCACAGTTAACATGTTTATTCATGAGCTCCCAGGTCAGCACTCCAAAGGGTTATTAGTGGATGTGGATGGCTGGCAGGAGCAAACCAGTATGTTATCATAACTCGCTTCTGGCAATTGGAGAGAGAAAAAAAAAAAAAAAAAAAAAAAAAAAAAATAATATCATCCTCTTTGCAAAATTATACCCAGGTCAGCAATAGCAGTGATCTAGGAAAGACTATCTCACCCAGATGAGCCTGCCTACCAAAGATATTTTAAATTATTCTTCTATAAAACACTGGTCTCAACTAAAGAGCATTTGCACGTACAGCATGTGCTGGCCAAGTAAACAGTACTCATACAAAACACATCTAAAGTGCAAATCACGCTGTTGCCACACAGTAATGTTCAGGCTACTTTAAACAAATTGGCGAAACGTTCACCCCAGAGCCAATACACAAGGGTTTGTTGGTATGGAAAGGGGGAGCAGAAGTCCCACCCGTGCAGGGAGACCCACGTCACCAGGAGACCCTGCCTGGACCCAGCCTGCCTGCAGCAGCCTTTTGCCTGGGGGCACCTGCCCTGGAGCTTGGTGTAGGAACGCATCCCAGAGGACTTCTGGCCCGCCGTGAATCACACCCCCGGAGCAAGGGAAGGCGGGACTGTGTTAGTGCAGGGTACTGAGACCCAACCATCGCATCCACCCCAGGTTTCTGCACTTTGTTGTGAAAACGCATACCCTTACACTACCCTGAGGTCCAGCAACATCTGACTAGAAATGTGGTGTTTAAGTAAAACATGTATCTCCGACTGAAATTTGAAATCAGAAATGGAAAAAATGGATTAAAGGAACTGGAAGTGGTTTTCCAGCCCAGCTTAGGTGAAGTTTATCAAAGCACAAGTCCTTATTCATAACTGCAGTCACTTCAGGTCATAGCAGAGCAGCTTATTCCTCAACTGAAGAGGAGCAGCCCAACAAGCAGAAATAGCCACTGACAGCTCCACAAACCAAGCTAATCTCATCTTTATTGTGCCTGAATTGCACCAACATCACTCCAGAAACCTGACTGGGCAGTCGCCAGTCCCAACTCCAACAGCAACAAACCAGAAGCGTAATCACGAAAGTTCAGACCAGTCTTTCCATTCCCCACCCTGCAGTGGAACATATCCAAATAAGACTGGTTTTGTTGCTGTAGAAAACTAATTTTTCATGGCAAGGGAGTCGCTTGCTAGAGCAGAAGCATTCCCCTCTTTGGTCACGCTGAACGACAAACAACAAATACACTTCACCTTCTCCAGGAATGCCAGTGAGCCTCAAACACTAAGTAGGAAGCACCGGGAAACCGTTTAGTCTCACAGCACAGGTTTTCTTCAATGACAGTGCTTCAAAGTGGCCGCTTTTATCACTCTCAGCTGCAAGAGAAGGCAGGAGAGCTCTCTGAACCACAGCGTGCGCCACAGGAGACAGCAGGCTCGGGTCAGACAGCAGGTTCAGGTCAAACAGAGGTGTCCTCTTTAGGCTCTAGCAACAGGAACACACAGCAGTAACGACCTGCAGAGTCCTACTGAACACCACGCGGCTTTACTCACAAACAGCTGCTGCACAAGCCTAAGGCCATCATCATGAAAATTATTACGAAATGAGGATTTTCTGTGTTCACTTAATATGAACAGACACATTTAAGTGTAAAAAATAACGACAGTGGCAACTTGTCAAAGTTTACTAAACTTGGTGAAAAGATGAATTGCATCCTTTGACTACACGTGCATCAATCAAAGTGTGTACTTCAGGTCAGCCTTCAAGATGATGAAAAAACAAAGCAAACTTTGAAGACTGGGAGGAGCGTGAAAAAACCCACGCTTACCGTGGCGCACGTAGCGATTTGTGCGTAGGGCTGGCACACGAAGCAAAGCCAGTCCTGACACACACGGCAAGAGCGACACTTGGCACAAGTCTGGACCCAGTTCTCTGCTAGATGTACGCTGCCGTACAAACTGCAGCCCCTAGAAACACTCCCTTTTCAGTACGTGACACGCCAGAATTACTCGGTTCCAGAAGTGCTTTTGCCACTGTCTTCAGTGGTGCCAGACTTCACCCGGGGCGCAGCCCAGGAGCTTTAGAAGCCTGGCTGGTACTCCAGATACCTGCAAATACCTGTCTTAATCACGCAGACTGACGAGGAAGCACTATTCGCTTAACCGCTAGCCGTATCAACTGTTGCACTCGTCTCATTTGCAGCGACGAGAGACGTCCCAAACGTTTGTCTGAACGCACCACGCTGAGCAGCGACCGCCGCGTATTTTCGCGTCCCACCGCGCACCGTCGGGAGGGCAGCCCGGCGCCGCGGGCGGAGCTGTTTGTGCCCGCGGGAACGGGGGCACCCCGGGTTCCGCTTCCCCGGACACCACCGACCCGCGGCGGAGGGACGGCGCGACGCGGCAGCAGCCGCACGGCAGAGGCCGGCTCGCGCAAGGCGTCCCCGGGAGAGCGTTTCGCTGCCGGCTGCGCATCCCCGCGCCCTGCCCCGGGCTTCCCGGGGCGGCAGAGCCCCACACACACACCCAGCGCACCGGCCGGCTGGCGGGGGACGGGGCGGCTGCCGGGACCGCCACCCCTTCCCCGCCGGTACCCGCGGCCGGCCGGAACAGGAGCGGCCGGGACGGGGCAGCAGCCGCGGGCAGGGGGGGCGGCGCGGCGGCGCTAGGACCGCGGAGACCCCGACACCCCCCCACCCCACCCCTCCCGGTGGGGCGCGCGCGGCCGCGGTACTTACGTCGTCAAAGAGGGACCCGACGTTGGCCGTCACCAGGAGCACCCCGGCGCCGGCCGCGGCCCCCTTCACCGCCATGGCGCCGGCGGCGGGCGGGCGGAAGCGCGGAGCGCGGCCGGCAGCGGCGGCGCTGCGGGGAGCCCGGGGGCGGGCGCGGGGCGCTGCGGCGAGCGGGGCCGCCTGGCCCGCCCCGTCAGCGCGGCGAGTCCTCCCGGCGCGGGCAGCCCGCGGACATCCGCGCCGCGGCGGAGGCCGGCCGGCCGCCCTGCGGCTGCTGCGGGGCCGCGGCGCTTCAGCGCTCGCCCGCCGCCGCCGTCGTCGCGCTGCTGCCGGGACGGCTCCCGCCGGCGGAGGCTGGCGCCGGGCCGCGGCGCATGGCAGGTCGGCGGGACGGGACGGGGCGGCCGGTGTCGGCGCGGCGGGGCTGGGGCTGGGCGCTGCCCGGCGGCGCTGGGCTGGGCGGGCGCTGCGCGCACCGCGCTGCTGCCGCCGCCGCCGCCGCTCCCGGCTCTGGCGGCGCGGCGGGCGGGCCGGGCTAGGGCTCTGCGCCCGCGACGTCACAGCGGCCCCGCGCGGCTCTTAAAAGGGCAACGCCAACCCTCGGGAGGCAGCCGCGGCGCTGTCCCGCGGAGAGGGCCGGGCCGGGCGGGGCCGCAGGCGCTCACCTGAGCGGGGCCGGGGCCGCCAGACCGTGCCCAGGGGGCGCGACGCGACGCGACGCGGCGGGGCGGGCGCTCGCCTCTTCCCGGGCGCTGCCTCCTGCGGGGGAACCGCCCCCGCTGCCCCGGGACGCGGCGGCTGCCGGGGCCCTGCCCGGAGTGGCGGCGGCTCCGGCCGCCGGGTGTGCCGACCCTGGCGGGCGGCGGGGGTTCCCCCCGGGGTCGGCCCCGGGAGCGCGGCCGCGGGCTCGGGCGGTGCTCAGCCTCGTGCCGCTGCTCAGCCGGCCCGAAAGTGCCCCAAACGGGCCGCCGCGGGTACGGACGCCCGCGGGACAGCCGGGGCGGCGCGGCGGGGTCCCGCTGTGCCCTCTGCGCCCGAGGGGAACGCGTATCGCTGCCTCGGAGTGGAAAACCCACAGCGCTGCCGTAAGGCGCTATCATAACGAACGGAAGATAAGATAATTAGTAAGGCTGGGCTAACGGCCGTTTGCCCCGGCAGAACCCAGAGCTGTGAAGGAGCAGGTTGAAACGGTCCCCACAGAGCCTGGCAGTGCACCACAGTAATCTTCGGCTTACGAAAATACCCTCTGTGAAAGGAACCTTGTCAATAACTTTGCTTAAGAAACCAGAGAAATGATAAACCAGTCTTTGCTAGGCTGCGCAAAATCGCTGGTTCCTAAGATTATCTGTGTTTCGCGGCTGGTTAGTAATAGGACCAAAATGTGCAGAAGCTCCTATTGCAAGGCTTGCAGAGGTCTTACCAAGTTTCAGAGCAGGGAAGCTGTTGTCCAAACAGCGCGTAAACGGTATGGACAGAGGGTCACCACAGAGCGGGGAAAATGGGAAACCCGGACGAGATTCAAGAGCGACTGCACAAACGCACAAATCTGAGGGGAGAACGAAACGTGGAGGCAGCTCTGGGGGTACTGTGGCCGAAGCGCGATGGTGAGGAATGTCCCAACAGGTGACACGCACTGTAGTAGAGGTGACAAGGGAAACCACCAATTCTGAAACGTCTCTCCCACTGAACAAGAAGGCTTGGCCAGAGAAACGTGCGTGCCCCTGTCACAGAAATATAAAGATTGTTACTGCTCCACAGCAGAATGTTATTTCTTCTCAGTTCTTGGCTGTGTCTCCCCGGGGAGAGGTGTCTGACGGGCAGCAAATAGTCGCAAATGGCCCCAAACACAAGGCAAAGAAAATGTGTCTCCCACATGGGCCTTCAGGCGTAGTTTATGCAAAAATTATTATATGTTGCACTGTAGTCAACCAAGTGTGCTTATGGTCAGTTAACAAGTCTCTCCCAAATTAAAGATACGTCAGGCAAACAAGCTCAGCTGCTCGTGCTTGCCGTGAATGAGATCTCAGCTGCGGCAGCAAAATGGTTTCCAAGCCAGGGCGGTGGCAGGCGAAGAAGGGATTGATACCCAACTGATACAGCTGACCACAGGGAAGGCACTAGGCCACAAGATTTTCTCAGTATTAAGGAAAAAGAAAGAAAGAGCCAAATAAAGCTAATCTTCAGTTATGGGATTCTCCATGCTGTTATGATAATAGAAATTATCAGCTGAATGCCAAGGAAAGATACTTGAAACTTCTAACTACACAAGAGCAACTACTCTGCCCCTAGAAAAAGTAATTAATGAAGTAAGGCGCTAGAAGAAGAGATTCAAATAATAAATCTCGTGTACAACAAGCTGTCAGTACTTACTTGCACCTCTTTGGCAAGCTTCAGTTGCCCAGGAATATTTGAGGGATGTCTTCCTGGTACCTTACAATTATGCTCCCTCCACCTGTGGTCAGGAAAGCAGGATGAGCTCACCCCCGTTCCACGTACTGCTGGGGGTAGCAGAACACAGAGACCAGCAGACAGACCTTTGGTTTGAGTCGGTTCCTTCCACGCATGCCGCAGCCGCGCAGGTTCTGCCGAACGCCGCGGTGTGCTCACCTCACTGTCACTGGAACGCAGCGCAACCAGCGCGGTGCCTCCAGGTGCTGCCATCACACACCTGCAGTGCGGAGAGTCTCAGAAACCAGGCACGGTGCTCGGGCCGGGGCAGACCCTGCCTCGCAGAGTGTCCAGTGCGTTACAGGAAGGTGTTTCAGAAATGGGGGTGAGGGGACGGAGCAGAATCGCCGAAGTCACGGATCCCAAGGGGCCACTGTCGAGCCAGGGTAGCTAGAAATATGCACAGGACCAAATAGTTTGAAGCTATGAAAAGAGCGAGCGACTGCAGCAGATGCCCGTGTCTGAAAAGCCACTACTTGATAAAGGAAAGGCAAAAATTATTCTCAGTATTCGGTAGCAAAAATAAATACTGCCAAGTACTGCTGACCCAGGGAAGCATCGACTTCACCGTCCTATGGTGCTGTTCACCACGTTATAGTGGTGTATTACATCTACAGATAGACACGGGTGTCAACTGGCCTGCGAGAGGAGATGGCCATTTCCAGTGACACCAAACTTGATGAGTCCTGTAAAGTCTCTTCTTTGTGGCAAACTTTCTCAGGTAGGGATGCAAGTGGAATGACAAAAGCTCTGCTAGATCATGACCACTGGCCTTCTTTGTTACAAGATGGAAATTAAATATACAATTAAATAAAGAACAAGTTGAAATTGTGGAATTCTGCCTAATATGTGGGATACTAGCTGACCTCCGGTGAGCCATGACATACAGATAAATGCAGTGCAGAATATGCTGATGCCCAGAGACACTAACCACTGCTGGATTCCTCTGGAGTCCTTCTAAGGTTTTGTGCAGCTCCTGAGACAACTATTGCATAAAGCTGCACTGTGGACACCGTGACCTCACCTGGATGCAGCCATAAGAGGTATCAAAGATAAGTTGAACAAGTGTGCCATCCTGATATATCTTGACATGTTTACACACAAGAAAAAAAAAAAAGAGAGAGGAAAAAACCCCATTCGCTGCGGTGTTTTTGGCACACAAGTCTTACACATTTCAGCCCACAGCGATTACATCAAAGTCAGAGTATGCTGGAGGAAGCTGTGTCAAATTACACCCAGCTGGAAAGGGATCCCGAGCCATATGGCATCCAGGTGAAAAGTTTGGCAGTGCTCAAGAACAGGAAACGAGAATAGGAAGTGGCTGCAGACCACAAGAAGTTACTCGTACAGAACCCAGGCAGCAATCACCGGGCTACAATGTACTTTGCCAATTCCTTTGGTAGAGGAAGTACTACAGCACGAAAATGTCGCAACTGCATAAAAGTAAAACGATGACCGACCAATGACTGAGCTGACGTCTGTGAATCCCATGCCTTTTTCAACGAAAGGAGGGGATAAAGCCTGAGAAAATGGGAACATAAAATATAGTATCATCTAGAAAGCATTTTCAAAACAATTCCTGAGAGCTGACTCGCCCAATAAAGGATTATAATATAATAAGCCATTTCCAAAAGCAAGAAATGCTGCACATTAAGTGAGGTGTACTGATATCTTAGACCTGTGGATACGTGCGGGGAGGCGCAGGCCAAGCAGAACGGCCGGCGTCCCCAGGGAAAGCAGAGGAGGCGCGCAGCAGCGCGCTGCCAAGCGCACAGCCTGCCTTCTTGCCGCGGCTGTTACTCAGCCATGGCCGCAGCAGCTGGCGTTAGCAATGCCGGGCAGTGTCTCGGCAGGGGCAGAACCCAGACTGCTCCTCCAGGCAATGGATCCTAACTGCAGCCAGTTTTTTTGCCGTTTTCCACGGGGTCAGAATTCTTTCATCCCATCAAATGGCAGCATCCAATCAGTCATAAATGTCTCCAGTTAACAAAAGCAGGGAATGATTGAAGCAGTACTTCCACTCTCAGTTGCAGAAGGCCAGTACAAATACCGATGGGAGATACACATTGCCAGCAACTTTGTAGAGCAGGGGAGGCGTAGAGGGCACGTGAGCTAATTTTGCACAGGTAAACTGAGCAGAACTGATATAAACTCAGATGAACAAGATCTATACCTATGCTATATGGGGAAAAAAAGCACAAATCTGTGTCCAAATGTAAAAGGTTGCTAGTGGCAATGGTAGAAAAGTAATAGGTAAAAATGCACGGAAGCCTGCGTTATGTGACCTTTGACACGAATGTTAAACCTAAGTGTGTACTGTACAGCGGACACTTAATTTTGCCCCAGATATTGCAAGAGGAGATGTTACAGTATAATGATGGGGCAATAGGAATAAGTATGAAAGTGCCTCTTTGCATCCCATTCAGAGAGTAGGAGTCGTAACTGCCTCCAGCTGTATCCACACCAGCTCCGTCTCCGGCCCCAGAGGTTCACAGCTCTGACCCTGGGCCAAGCCCAGTTGGCTGAAGGTGCACATGCAGAGCAGATCATTTCTCTTCCTCCCCTGCACAGAGACGGAACAGGGATTGGTGTTGATCAGTGGTGTTAACGTAGGAAAAGCACCGCTACTAGCTAAGGTTGCCTAACATCTCCTGTTACGGCCCCTGGTTTTCCAGTACTTATAACCCAGACAGTGTAGTCTGAATATTTTCAGTCTTGGTGCCTGCCTTGAATATTAAGTTTAAGCAAGAGGGCTGAAGAATCAGGTTAGTTTGTACTAAGTGGCTTTGCCACTATGAGGAAGAAAATGGTCTCGAGGCTGAATTTTTCAAATAAGCCCGAGGGTCAGATAAGTGCACATGAATTTTCCCTACACAGCTTGGAAAACAATGCCACTGCTTGCATAGATAACGTGGAAAAGTTCTCTTGGAGGTTTGGGCTTTTGCATTTTTGACCCAAGTTCCAGTATTTTCACAGCTCTTCCTACTGAAATAAAGCACAAATAAGATAACAAAGAGTTACTTGACATTATTCGTTGGTAGGTTCATAGAAAATGTGATTGGAATTGGCACAGAGGAGGAATGTGTGATATCCCAAACCCGCTGATGCACCTTCTGAAGAGCACAGGCAAGAAAAGAGCAGCATCATTTGCTGTCAGATGGGAATGATGGAGCCGGAGCAGGCTGCAGGCAAGGCTGCAAGTGTGAAGGCAGGCAGGCAGCGGCAAGAGACGGGACTGGGCACATGCCGAGAGTCCAAATCCTCTGGCCTCGTACCTTCCCACCGTCGATGGCTGGGCTCTGGGCTGCAGCCGGCAGGCCTACAGGTGGGGTGGGGTTGAAGATTTTAGGACAACAGGCTTCAGTGGGGGGTTGGAAGATGGACGTTGCAAGTTGTGGAGGTTGCTACCGGTGAAAATTTGGCTTGGAAGCAAAATCAGTTTTTAAGCTGAAAAAAGTACTGCAATCTCCCCCAAAAGCTTGGTCAGGCCAGCTGGCTGGACAACAGACCTGAGAATATTAATAGAAAACAGATTTCCATTCATTTTTTAGAAAACAAACAAACAAACACATACCACATTTGATTATTTTTGCGCTGTTGTCCTGCTGCCCTCAGCGTGGGTGTGTGAAACCACCATGCCGGCTGATAGCCATGAACGCTCCCGTGGCCCTCCCGGCACTTCCAAAAACTCGGCCTCCGTCAGGCCACCGTCCACCCCTTGTTTTAGGCAGAGGTATCCCACGTGCTCCGGGTGAGCGTGGGGCTGGGGAGTGGGCAGAGGCAGGTTCAGGGCACGCGGCAGGTTTCAGTGCGGTCATCGCGTGTGGCGCTGCGCTGCTGTGTGGCACGGAGATGCCTCTCCTGTGGCTCCGTGAAATAGAAGCAGGTCGGGCACCCGCAGCCGTGGCTCCTGGTGGGGTGGGACAGCCCGTGCTGTGCTCAGCGCCGCTGCAGCCCGGCTCTGACCCGCACCAGCTCATCTGCCGGGCAGGGGCTCCCCGCGCTGGGGCTGGTGCTGGGCAGTGGGCTGAGGTGAACCTGCGGCGTCAGTTCAGGTCAGGTTCAGTCTTGGCTGGGCGCTAGGCTTACAGGGCTGGAGGCAGCGTATTGCACAGAGCCAACCTTAGCAACAATGCAATGCTTACCTAATTTGGTTCATAATTATGATTTCCTTAGGCTCTGAGGAGTTCACCCTTTGAAAGGATATACAAGATATTAATTGCACCATGCTTGGAGAAGAGAAGGCTGTGGTTAAAAAATCTGCTAAATGATGTATCTCTGTCCTGAATAAAATAATGCATGGTAAGTGGCACAGAGAGTTTATTTTTCAAAAGCAGATGTTACTAGTTATTGGTACTATGTCACTGGTCTGCTGTCTCCATAAGGTGGGACATCTCGTTCCCTGCACATCTCCCCAGGAACACGCAGAGCTGTGGCTACCAAAGTGGTGTTGGGGTGCAGCAGTGCCAGGGCCAGCGCTTGGAGCTCCGACTCCCACCGAGTGGGAAGGGTTCCCTGTCCATTGCGAAGGGACAATGGAGGAAGCACTCATACAGCCGTTATCCAATTCCTCTATAATCGCATTTGACTTACTTTCATCACTATCTTTATGGCTTTACTAATTGGCTTACGCTTTCATTAGAAGGATCTTTATGAAGAGCTTTTTATACTGGCAGGAAAAACAACAAAACCCCAAAACTATATCAGATTAAAACCCTTAAATGCAATGTAACATTTGGCTGCCTGAAAGCTCTTTTATAACCCTGAGGGATGGGCTCTGTTCTTCTCGGAGATGGATCTTAGTGGGCTTTGTGAGCCTATTCCAGCATTTGATTTAATGGGCCATTTTGTACTTTCTAGAGTGCAAAACAAAGCTTGAAGGAAATGGCCTCAGAGTTTTCACTGTCGTTTTTTAGTTCACACTTTGGAGGTGAGGAAGGGTTGCGTAAGTTGCTGCTCCCTAAATTTATTGTGGTCCTGGAGCCACAGGAACCAGAGGTGGAAAACGCCAAGTCTGGTACTCGGGTTTCTGATCCGTACTTCAGACTCAGGTCGCTCACGTCACATCAAAGTGTGTCAGACTGAGTCTGTGGACGTCAGAGCACCGTGCTAGGTACATGTCCTTTGTTTTTGAGTCATTTGGAATTCTTCTGAACCAGATACAGCTCCAGTTATATTTCTCAACAGAAATTTATTGCTGTCCATTATGGGATATTTTGCATAAAAATTAAAATTCATAGTAAGTAGCTACTGCAATAGCTGTCCAGGACAGCTGTCTGAGAAGTGTGAGTCCTGAAGCGTGTGCAGTCAGTCCAGGTGAGCACTGATCATCACTCTACCTCCTCTCTAGGCCAGGTAATGAGCTTTCCAGCTGAGAGTGCCAGTTTTTCACCATCTTCGCTTGTATTGCTTCATTTTGTATTGCTTTAAACCACGCAAACTTGGACTCTCGGGAGAGAAGCCTCCAAGATTCAAAATCCAAATGTCAAAATTCTGAAGGCAGTCATAAATGTTCTTAAAATTATTTGTGGTTTTAAATGCATACCTGGGTCTGTAACACAGTCGGTTTTGTGGGGAGCCAATTTTGAGCTGCAAACAGCTCAACAGGGAAAAACGGTACAGCAATCTGAGAAGTTTTCCTACTGATTTTTTGTATCTTGGATGTTTAGATGTGAAGATGAGAATACTGGGAGGGCACTACCAGGGCTGGGGGCTCCCTCGGGGACTGGGGGCGGCAGAGCAGAGCCCCATGGCCGAGGGCCATCCCACCGCCCCAGGCTGGGAGCTGGGGGGAGCTGGCGGGGGGGGACACCGAGGGCACCCTGGCTCTGGGGGCCCCGGGCCAGGCACGGCAGAGCCCAGCATCCTGCTGCCCTGGGCTGGCTGAAATGGGGTCTGGGGCCACGGGTGGGGTGGAGGTGGGGGGGTGCCCAGCTGGGGTTGGTTGAGGACATTTGGGCTGATCAGTGCCCGTGGGGCTCTGGCAGGTACCACCGTCCTCAGAGAGTTGCTGCGCACGCCTCAAGCAGGCCACTCCATTGCCTGTGCATCCCTGAGAGCTATCCTCACTGGAAGTTAGGGCTGGAGAGGGGGGGAATCTTGCAAGCAGGCACATTATTACAATTCATAAATATTTCCAACTGAGCAAGCAGAAGACAGTCATATCATTAACTTTGAAACGTGCAATAAAACAGAGGAAAACATAATGATTCCCTTAATAGAAATTAAGACAAAACAGCAAATACAGGTATGAAAAAAATACTTGCATTTGATTTGAAATAATTCCGGTTGGCCCTGGGACCGTCGCTGCTGTTCTTGGTGCAGAGGGTATTGAAGCTGAGATGACAGCGATGGCCGAGGTAACTCGCCACACGTTGCGTGGCGTTTCAGTGATGTCAGAACATTAAGGCATGCTTTAGAATCTGTGTTCTGGCGATTTTCAAACTCCTGTATAACTAAAACTATCTTTGTGGCTGTTTGGATTTCACCTTTCAGGTGAACAATGACTCCTTAATGTAGTTGGCCCTTACAGGGTCTGCAGTTTTTGCTTAGTTGTGAGGCCTAAATGTCCTCTGGCATTTCTAAGGGTCGGCCCTGTGAGCTGTCTAGATTTTGCCTGCAAGTGTGGAACTCCTATTTTACTATCCCCCCACCTGCACTACAATTTGTATTTAAAGCATTTTGCTGTGATTCTGTACAGCTGCAGCTGATCAGGTTTAGCACTGAAATTACAGCTGATAAACATTCAGGCTGTTAATAGCTCAGCCAATACGTGCTGCGTGTTCTGCCTTTAGAAGGTGGCACAGAGGAGCAACGTGTCCTTCAGCTGTTAGTGAAGCAACGAGGACAGTTTCACGCACCGCAGCTTCCCGGGACCATTGCTAGTTCGCAGCGTGCGTTGCCTGCCACCGGCAGCCTCGGCAGCTTTGCACATCCACGTGCAGGTAGTAACCCCGTTCAGCCAAGTCTACGTTACATGCGCATGTTATATTTACATTTTCTTAAGGTTAGCAAGTCAAACATGCCATATGTCAGATGGGCGAAGACTGCCTTTCCACGCTGGCCGTGCCGTTGTTCTTCAGTCCCTTTCCATACGTGCCACTCAGCTCTACTGCGGTTATCTGTCCTGACCGGCAGAAAAGCTGTCTCCACCAGGAAAAGCTTTTCCTCAGTGGTACCAGGGTGTTGGTCAAGCAACGAGCAGGAGGGCATGTTCGTGCAGGCTAGCGCTTCCTTCCTAGGGTCCTCTCTGGGGACGTCAGAGGTGGCCCTTGCTGAATACCAGCTTGTAAAGCATGCGGAGCTGACGAGCCGCAGAACAGCTGTGACACGGAACTCTGCAGCTGGAAGACAAGTGGATTTTAGCACAAGTTTGTAGCCTGGGTCCAATTTTTTCAGCCCCCAAACCAAGTCATTTCAGCATTATACTTTTTGCACAGTAGGTGGGTAACCCCGTGGGAAGCGAGCAGGCCCTGGCGTAACACCGAGGGGTGAGAGGTCCCCTCCAGGGCAACGTGTGCCGCCCTGCCCCGCCCTGCCCCGCCCCGCACCTCTCACCTGACCGACGGTGCTGAACGCACCAGCACCCTCCTCCTCCTCCTCCTCCTCCTCCTCTTCCCGGGCAGCCTTTCCCCCCAACACTCCCCACGATCCCTGTCACTCCGAGGGTCTCCGCCTGCCGCCCGCTCCCCCGGGAGCGCCGGGCACAGCACCGTTCCCTGCCCGGGCTGGTGGTCCTGGCACTGGCCGTGATGGGCGTCTGCGCCACGATGCGATCGCTCAGCTCTTCTGCGGGATGACGGGGCTCTGTAGCAGCACAGGCATTGCTCTGTGCCATCATACACCAAATACGGAGGGGGATAGAGCGCAGCCAAGGTACTTACGGTTGAGTTATGTCTGGAGACCAGAGAATAGGACACTTGCATCTATTATAGTCCTCCAACTTGGCCTCAAAACAACTATTTCTGCCTACTTTTGAATCAGGACCAATTGCAAATATTTAATACCTGTCTTCTGATATCGAAGCAGACAAATCTGGCTTCTGACAGACTGCGACTGTTTGCTACAGTGGTTACAAATACTGTTTCTTTTGTTTAAAATTCTCTTATGCTGCCACTTGATCTGAGATCTTTGATCTGTGACACAGATGAGAAGATTCTTTGTATTTCCACAGAGTGGACAGCCCTTACCTCAACAGGCACTAAATCCAGTGACGGTCAATGCTTTGCACTGCAAAAAGCCTTTAAGAAATAAATAAATGAAATGTAGTTACTGAATTTGTTATTCAAGAAAATTTCTAGGTGCACCAGTATGTTTTTCAGTGTGCCTGAAATTGTTTTAATGTTGCTGTTCCCATGTTTTTGGAGCAAGGTGGATTTACAGAAAAGACGATGTGCACTTATGCAATGAGCAGGACATGATTTATTTTATGCAAAGCATACAGAAGTAGGAGTAAATCAGAACAGACTAGTATCTTCAGTGAGATTCTCTTTCTTTCAGCTGCTCAAGGACTGCAGAAGTTAGACAGAGGTGTCTGATTATTGTTAGAGTTTTGTCTTTTGGAAAGCTATCACATTTGGTCTCAGGATGAATGCCTATCCCAGGCACTTCAAAATTACACGCTGAAATTTGGAGTCCCACAGTTGCTCCTGACAGAGAAGCCTGGCGGTAGCAAAAACCTCAAAGAGCACTTAAAAGCAACTCTTCAGGCCAAATGCTTAAAAATCTGTTTCCTTTCAGTAGGCCTCTATAATCACCTGATTTTGTGTTTTCCCTTTGCTTTACGTCCACTCCAAAAGGGAAGAAGCTGGGGGTAGTACGCCGGGGAATTCTGGGTTACAGCCGTGCACGTGCGGTTCGAGGTGCTCTTCCTCCCCAAAGAGCGAGGGGTTGCTGCTGTCGTGCCGGGGAAATCCTCTGCCGCGGCCGTTCCTCCCTCGCGTGGCTGCTCCTGCGGCTCGCGCAGCGTGGCACTGCCAGGGCAGCGGGAACGCTCCTGCAGCTGCCGGCGGTGGCACAACAGCTGATGGAAGCGCACGTAGTGAAGTTTGCACCTTCGCTGCTGCCCTGAGCAGCAATATCAGTATTTGTCACTGTGCGGTTACAAAGTCCACGGTTATAAGGATCTTAAAGAACAGGGCGAGTGCGCAGGGAAACAAACCGCAGGGGCTCATAAATCCACTGCTTTAACAACGGACAGCTGCACTGTTTTCTCTGCAACACCTATGCGTTATTTCAAGATTCCAGTGCCCCGTATAAAATATCCCTGAACACTCTAATGTTTGTGACAACCGGAACATGTGCCACAGGAAAATGGTAATGTAAACCAGAGACTTCAACTTTTTGTTTCACATTTATCCTTATAGCACTGTTTATTATTATCTAACTTGCAGAGAAGCATGCAAATTATGTGAAGTTGTTCTTAGTGCACTTTTGGCACACAAATTACACTCCCCACCGACACGTGAAGCTCTTCTTGGCATGCCAGCAGTCCAGCAGACTGAGCGGTTTGGAGAGCTCCTGTGCACCGGAATTAATCCTGTCCTTAGCAGGACGCCATTCTGGCACAGCTAGTGACATTAACCCAGTGACTGCGTTTTGTCCAGCATCTTTCAGATTCACAAAATGATTTGAGAGTATTTAGAAAATAGTAATAATAAATCTTTTGGCGAAGAAAGTTAGCATCAATTGGTTTATATGGGATTCAAATATGAATGCCAACATTGTATAAGAAAAAAAGTTATTACTAATCAAGGTATATACACTAAAAAAAACCCCATTTAATTTAAAAAAATAGCAGGTTCTTCTTGAGCATATTTTATTTCTTAGTATTTGCTTTCTGCTTATCACACTAGGTTAACAGTTTCAGCTTCTTCAAGAGCCACGTACCATGTGCCAGGCTCTGCCAGGTGTAGCTGTTTTAAGCCTGTTCTAAGGTCCAGTTAAAATAAAACAGCAGTGACACTGCAGCTATGAAAACCCTTTCCATTCCCAGGTGGGAGGTGAGCCAGCAGGCTTGACAAGTCTATGGTGGACACGGGCAGTTTAAATGCCACATGTACAATGGCACTAGGAAATCTATACAATAATAAGTTGCATGTCGGGATAGGGAGCTTTTACAGAGCTTTTCTTTCTTTGTCACGCCAATCTGCAGAAAAAGCACATTTTTATGAGGAAAAAATTCAACTAGGAACCTCCCCTATTCAATGGCACTGCAAGTAAGAAATGTCTCAATTGCAGAAAAATGCATTCTTGTTCATTATAAAAAACAGAACAAGAAATGATGACCCCAATTTTTCTTTTTTAAGAACCTTTTGTTTGGGGAAGTAAGGGAAGCTTGATGTGATGAGCACATATTTTGTTTCATTTTGGCCGTTAGTGACTAGGGCTGCGCACGTCGTTTCTGAGCATTTCCGCAGCGGCTCTGTGCCACGCAGACTTCAAACTTTGATCAACACACTGGACCGGGGCTGTCGCGCGTGCTTGGGGCAGCTCCAGTCCCTGGCATTCTCCAGGACAGCTTACCGTGGTTTGCTGCTGCTGGCGAAGGGATAAGTTGAACGAAACACGCCTTAACAGCTGGTCAGCATCTGTGCGTTAATGTAACCAAAATATACAGCTAATGAACCACGGGCTCTCAGAGAGGTACTGCTGTATCAGTGCCAACGACGTGACTTCTTTTAATAATAGAGAGCTCTTTAAAGAGCCTTGTGTCAAAACTATCTTGAACAAGAAGAAAAGTGCATGATTGTTAGTTCATCCTGATAATCATGTGTACATGATCATCTTCAACTACATTAGTTTTATTTGATAGACAGCAGAGAGACTGTTAATATCATCTCTTTCCCATTCTTCCCTTCTGAATGTGTGCGAGATGAAGCAGGTACAGCTGCGCGCTACCTTGTCCTCTTATACGTGGGTGTTTATGATATTTACATAGTAACCGTGGTACACATTAGCCATTCTCGAGCCCAGGCAGTTGCCGAAAAGTTATCAAAAACCCACTGCCATTCAGTGCTCATATTTTATTATTTTTTATTTTTTGTTGGTAATTATTTTTCGCAGTGAGAACCATGGGCCATTGGAATAATCTCCCCAGGGAAGCGGTGGATTCCCCAGCACTGGACACTCTCAAGATTCAGCTGGATGGGGTGCTGGGCCGTCTTGTCCAGACCGTGCTTTGCCAAGAAAGGTTGGACCAGCCGATCCCTGAGGTCCCTTCCAACCTGGGATTCTGTGATTCTACGATTATTTCCCTTGCTCATTGTGCCATGTGATTCACAACTTACTGAATGTAGCTGCATTAATTATCACTGCTATACATTCCTTACTTTGTAACTTTCTTCAGCGACGTTACTACTGTTACTGGACTGAGGTGCTCCAAAGCACAAGGATGCTCTGTAGACTTTGCAACTAGCTAATATGAGAAAGGGGGGTAGGGCGAATGGGTGATTTTCTTCTTCATCTTTCAAAACGTATTTCCAGCGAAGCATCCGCTGGATCAGCACTGTTAAGTTACTGGCACAGTGGTTCACCCACTGCACAGGTAGCCCACAGTGTGATCTGGATCTAAACTGAGACAGAGAGGCAGTCATATGTCTGTTTCTGTATTTCTTGGAGCCTAACGTAAGGCCTCTTAGACTGCTGACTAATAATGTGTTTCATTAAAGCTTAGTTCTGCCGTTATACTGCTACTTTTCCCTATTAGGCATTCCACAAATGTTCTTACAGCAGTATTAGTGCTGTCTTCAATTTCCGCTGGGTCCTTAATGTCTGTCTGACTTTGTAGTGGTATATCACACATTTCTACACGAAACTTAACTGAATCCCTATAATAATCGAGGTGCAACCTAACCTAGAATTTTTTAATAGATTATTCTTTTAGTGTTTGTCACTCACCAAATACAGATTAGCATTTTGTCCCTTTTAAATTGAAGCCACACCGAATGTTATTGTAGAAGCTAACAACTGCCCTCCCCCCAATCTGTGTTTGCAATTTCTGCTTTTAACCTTTTTGCAGAATAAAAGATGTACAGTGTTTTTGCATTTCTCACATTTATTCTCTCTCCATAGTTCTTTCCCTTATGAGGATTTAGCTCTGGATAGATCTGTCTGGTCTGCTATTCCAGTGCTAAAGGCCTCCAAATATTTACTTTCATACAGCTCATAAACAGCCATACCTTGCAAGCACTTCTTGAGAAATCTTAAAGCATGTGTCGGGGTACTTCATCTACAGACGCCGTGCAGCTGCTCCTGGAGAAGGGCATGGCGACTGTTCATTGCGTGGTCTTGACCCTTTGAAAGCGGTGGCAGGTAGGACGACAGTGTCCCGGCGAATCACGCACGCCATTCCCAGCATTGTTCACACTCCGGAGCAGGAAGCCACGTTCTGAACAACAGGAATTGGAAATGGTTGGGTCTGTAGCATTGGAAAGCTGCAACACCATTTATTTATTCAGTTTAAATATGGCTTGAGTGGTAATTTATTCCAATACGGCAATAACCACAGCAGCTGCCATACTGGTTTTCCATTATCCCGAGGGCTCCAAACTCCACACCCCTGCCAGGACCACAGGACAGCGGCATGTGCCGGGGGTCTGGCAGCAGAGCCGAGTGGGAGAGGTGTCACCAGGAGCCATTGGGCTCGTGATGTGGTCATACCGGGGCTTTGCTTCTGCACAGAGAATGTTAGTAAATAATTTTGCGACTCTTCTGACTCACCTGAGTTTCCTTCAAATGTCCCAAGTCTGAACCTCCTCAGACTCAAGAAAACTAACGAGGTCATTGATGTTCAGGGGCAAAGAAATGGGCCCTGCAACATGTTGCTCACAGACTGAATCTGCTTTTGTCCAACCATCGCTTATCACCAACAGAGCCGCGGAGGGGCTGGGGCGGGCAGGGACTGCAGCGCTGCTGAGTGCAGCACCTGAGCTGTCGGACTCTCGCTCTTTGGGATAAGGACGAAAACCTTCATTTTTTCTCCCACCCCCTGTAAGGCAGTGTGTGAAACTAACGTTCTGTCTCTAACATCTTTTGTTGATACAAAAGACCATCGTCATTGTAGTAAAAGAGGAAGGACGTATGACTTTCCAAAGCCAAACACCTTTACCTTGCTGGAGTTCAAGAACAGCAGCTACGCACACTTCAGAAGGAGACAGAGCACTTGCTGACGGAGAAGGCTGCAGAGCTGGAGCGAGCTCCGCAGGCACCCGCAGATCCCATCGGCAGCGGCCAGGCACTCCTGCGGAGCACAGAGGGCACCTCGGACACAGTTTTCATTCGCTCTGTTGAGATCACTCAAAATTAAGTACAGTTCAGTTTATGTCACTGTCTGCGGGTGATGATCTAGGTTTGTTTTCTCATTGCTAAAGTTTAGTCTCTCTTGTTACAAGGTTTTAGAGATGTATATGAAGGTGTGATACGGAAGCTTATAAATATATGGAGCAGATTAGAGACAGCAGGATATGAGCAGCTAACCACTGATTACTCTTCTGCATAACTATCTCCCAGAGTACAATAACAATCCTTGAGACAATTTGTGAGCAATGCCATTTCTTCCAGCTCTTGTAGAGTAAAAAGAAAAGTTGAGTACTTTCAGCTGATTCTACTGGAACAGCAGACAAAGAGTGGTTTAGGGGATATTAAGAAATACCCAGCTCTGCTCTGTGGTATCAATCCTTCATTTTCATGTGAAACGGTAACAAAAAACCCAAAAGACCACAAGATCGTGTGATTAGTGTGGAAAAAAGTAACAGGAGAAAGCACAGCTTGTAGAGCATGAATATACCCACAAAATAGGTATTGCAATATATGCAACTGCATATATTGGTTTTGAAAAGTTGTATTTATTATATTGCCAATTTATGCCTCGTAGAACAAACTTTTCCCTAAAAACAAAGAAAAAAACAGAAAACCACAGGGGACCTATGAGCTCTGTGGTGGCACACTAAGAGAATTATCGACTTATGCTAAGCAATTTCATGATGAAAATTTTTAAAAACCTCATCCCAGAAGGCCAGCAATTTTCAGCATAAGAAGGATTACCCATCTTCTGGTCATTTAAAATTATTAAATTGTTTTTGGATGTCAGCAGAGGATTGTCAGGATTTTTTATTTTTATTTTTTAAACAAATTCTGCCCTGGTGGTAACACCAGAGCAGAGGCGGGTGGCATTGGAGGCGCAGAGGGTGCGTTGGGTGGCTGCTCTCTGCCGGGGCTGACCCTTCTGTGGAGCGGCTGTTACCGAGAGCGGGATGCGCCAGGCAACGCCACCGAGCACCAAACTGGAGGAACCGGGGTGGGAGCTGCCGGGGGGCTGGTGCCGCAGAGGGGTCCCACTGCCCCAGGAGGGTCCGGCTGGTTCCCACGAGCCCCACGGGGGAACATGGGGGGCCATGCCCCTGCGGGCACTGCACAGGGGCACTGGGGACATGGTCTGGCTGCTGCTGGCAGCAGACGCAGGTCGGTAAGGGATCTGTGCGGCTGATTCAGCCCCTTCTCAAGGTATTTTCACAGCAGGACACATACAAGGTAATTGCAGCTTTCCCGGTTTCATCAGCAAACAGTTCATACACAGATCTCACATGGGGAAGCGATTCATTTATAATTTAAGCCACTTAACGTTTCTCAGAATTTGATTTCTTTTAAGCAAGGAATATGATGTAATTTGGGTGTGTGTCTGTGTGATTAGGCCAATTCTGCTGTCTCTGTAGGGCTCCTAACCCTTCACTGCCTGGACAAACTATTAGGTACCCCAGCATAACAACCCCTGTTCTTCTTCTGCGCCCAGATTTTGCGAGAAAATTGATTTTCCTCAAATCTGTTAAGCAAACCTCAAACACTGGGTGGTAAAGCACAGTGGTGGGGCATCGCAGTAGGGATGTGCACCCTCCTCCCATTTCGAAACCAGCTCGAAGGAGGCCAGGTCCCGGGATGTGCTTCCCCACAGCTCCTGCAGAAGCAAAAGCTGGAGGGAGCTGCAAAGTCTGGGCCCATTACAGGAGTAAAGCTACTCCTTATGAGGCTGGTCCTCCCCATCCCTTCCTGGTCTGTCCATGGGCTGGTATAAAATTATAAATGTCATCTGTCCTGATGTAGTTAGAAAATGGGGATTGTATTTAGTATATACTGCACAGATTACAGAGTCACTTGCATTTACACCCTTTTTGCACCATGTCATGGGGCTGGGATGGAGAAGGCATTGAGGAACAGAACATTTTTTTAACTGAATTACACAAGAAGTAATAGTGTCAATATCATTACTGCAAAAAGTCTATTACCTAATCACCTAACATTAAAGAAATAGATTAATATAGTGTCTGTTCTCACAGGACCATGGATATTTTTATGGGGTATGGCATTATAATAAAAATTCCCTAGACTTCAGCTTAATCTAGAAAACTCATTAAATAGATTCAATACACTATGGAATTCTATATAGAAATATTATTGTTAAATGTGTACCATATTTCTCTGCCTTCTCTGCCCAATAATTTTTATTTTGTAGCATATTTTACAGTGTGAACAAGAGAGAAAGAAGACTCAGAACTTGTGCAGGCTTTAAAGATCATTGACCTCTGTGCTTTACTGCGTGGGAAGATGGGAGGAAAAGGGCCATAATTTATAAATTAATTCACCATTGAAGATGGGCTTAGCATGAACAGAAAATCAGGTCTAAGCTGTAACTTTGTGAGGTTTCAGATTCTCAGCCAAAGTCGTATTACAAAAGACAAACTAAATGTGCTGCCGGTGACTCACCAACACTGGGGCAATCCCCATTCTCAAAGCCATCAAAGTCATTGTGAAGGCCAGAGGACATTTCCCCCGCCTGCTGCCAGCGGCAGCCGCTGGCCCACCAAGGGTCTTTCTGCACCGGGGCAACCCCAGCACCTCCCTGCCCCGCTGGCAGCAGAAATCAGTGCAGCCTCCCATCCACTCCCGAGGGCTCCAAACCCACTCACACAGCTCAGCTCTCACCCTTCCCAGTGTTCCCCACATCGCTGCCAGCGCTGCGCGCCCACGCATGGGCAGCACCGGCTCAGGGAAGAGGAGAGGTGACAGCCCAGCCCTACGTACGGCAGCTCTGCTGAGAGCGGAGGGGAGTGAGGGAAGGGAAACCACTGTGACAAAAAGCATTCTAAACCCTTTGGTGTCTCCAGGTCTGTGCAGCAACAGCTGCTTGATGCAGTCTGTAGCTACAGAGCTTTGCTTGGCTCTTCATTGGCTCACACGGACCATTACTCAGCAGGGTAAGAGTCATCCCTGCTTGGTAGCCCTTGCTTCTTCTGCTGCGGACAAAGAGATATCCACCATTCTACGCATGGCTGCTTCTCACTTGAGCTACAGTAATGCAACGTACCTGAGCACGGAGCTGTCAGCCTGCAGGGAGTTTCAGCTGGAGAAGAACTCGACAGCACATCTCACCTGGGTGCCAGAAGCATGGCCCATCCGTCCAGCATGCTCCGCAGACGTTGGGGAGCTGCTGTTAAGCCAAGCTCCATTCCTCTTTCAAGGCCCTCCACTGCTTAGAGCCTACACAACCAGCAGATTGATGCACATGAGGTGAGGATCATGATCAGCAGCTATGCTCCTCTGGCAGAGTAGATGGTAATATGTGTAAAGCTTTAAATTAAGAGCAGAAGGCATAACTGTGAGTACCAGCTTGAGACTCTTGAAGAAATGCCTACAGGATCTGGGGCTCATCACAAATCTCATGGTCTTTCTGCAGGAGGTGCACTTCTAAAGCGGAGCCTTGCTCACTTGGGTATTATTGTATCCCATATGGATGTTAAAATACCTCACACAAGAAGAAAATGCTTCATAACATGTCTTTTTTTCCACCAGAAAGCAAATAAAATTACAGCAGTTAATCCCCTCGCTAACTGCCGTTATGCACCAACAGGGAATCAGTCCTGAAATATTAGTGGCCATATAGTGGCAGCTCTTAAAAAGATGCTTTGATTTCCCTGTTTTTAAAACTACTGACGAAAACTTATTTCTTTTTCAGCAGTCCAGCTTAAAGGCATTGTATATAGTATGATTAAGTTAACTACAAGTTGCACTTGTATTTTCAGGCTATACCTTAAAGTATTGGAATTACTGAAATACCGTAAGTAGTAGGAAGTTCAGGTTGTGGAGGCTTTTTAGGGTTGTACTCATGCAGAACTTTTCTGAAGGAAAATAAAATTGTCCTGCAAGGCAGCATCCTTGTTTTTGAGCAACATATGGAAATAATAGCTTCAAAAATGCGTTAGAATAAACTCTCTTACTTTCAGATAAACAACAGCGTATTGAATGAAGTGACTAAATAGCTCCTTTGCTCCCTTAGACACCACTTGTGTTTAAAAATAAGATGTTTGGTTAGCATGTCTCTGTACCACTAGTGAAAGTAAAAAACATTCTCGTTTCAGAGAAGCTGGCTCCCCATGCTGAGGAGGGAGGAGGGAGGGCGAGCAGGCGCCCGGGGTGCGACCAGAGGGGAAGAAGAGGGAGTTGAAAGGCTGAGGCTCCTCCTTCCGAACCAAGTAATGGAAAAACGATGTAAGAATTCCAGTGTCTGAATAAATACGTGCCCTATGACCTTAATCCCCCAGGAACCAAAACCATCCAGAGTCAGATAAAAATAGTAAGCCCTTTACATTGCTGAGGGAGAACAGCACTGCTTGCAGCTAATTAGCTAAATCCTGTTAATAGCACGGGGGCTGGGCAGCCATGAGGAAGCGCCGAGCAAAACGTGCAGCAGAGGACGAAGCAGAGGACAGATGCGCATGCCGAGGCACCTACGTGCATTAAATTGTGTGAAGCAGGCAAACGGCACAGCGGCACCCAGCCGAGTGGACCGGTCATGATGAGGAGGTTTCCCCGTGCAGGGGATCCACCCCATCCGTGGCACTGTGTGACTCACGGTTTGAAGGGGACCCACCAGAATGACTCCTGGTTGATTGCAGCTGCTCTTTTAGCCCCCAAAAACTCCTCCCAACAGGATTACAGACCTTGCTGCTTGCTAGCTTGTGCAGGAAACCTCAGCTTGGCAGCAAGGATCCCTTTAAAAAAAAAAAAAAAAGAAAGAGAATTACAGTGATCCTGACAGCAAATGTCAATGAACTGTTCAGGTTCAGTTGTATCATTTTATTTAAAGTACTATAGCTTAACAGTGTGCCAAACATTAACTATTTATTTAAGCCATACTGGAGACAATAGATCGCTTCAAACAGCATTTGCAAATGTTTGTTCTATTCTGAATGACTGTTTCATTAGTCAGCATCGGTTTTTCTTTATTATTCCCTATTTGCAAACACTCACACCAGCTGAGTCTTACATGGTGTTTTATTCGTGCTATACCTGCATACGTATGCAAAGGTTAACATTTGTGCACAGCCAGGAGTCCTGTGTAAATTAAATCTAATATTTTAGATTTTACCAGCCAAAGAAAAACTCCCTCATCAGAGAGTAGAAACAATACCAGTCCATCTCAATGGCCTGCCAGGCTTCATTGGACAGAATTCTGGAGCCAACCCAGATGTTGAACGTTTGCTTCAAATGTAATAATTTGCAAGGTCGCTAACACCACTGCATGGCAGGCTGCCCTGTGCTCACGCCCCGGTCACTCAGTGACCATGGTGTTCCCCAGCTGGGGACATCTCTGGACAGCACGGCCGGCCGGGTTCTAGCAGCATGGCTGGGACTTGGCTGCCCGTCCTCCAGGCGCAAGAGCTGCTGCCCTGCACCAGCCCAGGCGCAGCCACCGCGCAACGCCCTTGCCGCTGCGGAGCAGCGCAGGGCATGGCTGCAGACCCCGGACCTGCAGGGTTTCTACTGCACCGCAGCAGCAGGCAGAGCAGCTTCATCATTGCCATTTATGGTGTCTTGAGGCAGATCAGCTACTCCTTAAGTGCTCGCAGCATCTTCATCTCTCAAGGATAATGCGGTGGGGTTTGCCATAGACATTTCCCTCTGGCGATTTGGGCTTGAATTTTAGCTAAAGTATTTACATATTAATGTTCTAGGGTGAGAAATTAGTTTTTCATAGATTTCACTTCCAGTGCATTTACATTGTATTTCTGCAAAACCTCAAGATATGTTTCAGAAATGATCTGACAAGCCATTGGAACAATTTGCTTGCTCTCAGAAGCAAAGGCTACTGTGTTCAGTGCGTGCTTTGAAAGGCTGGGAGTGCCTACTTTCTGCAAAATCATACCGAGTTTTGCCTGGAGCTCCAAGCCAGAGCTTTGATGGCAGCAGCCTTACTCCAGAGACTGCGCAGGGAAACACTACAGAGTAATATGCTGCAGCTCACGTCCACAGCACTTGGCACGTTATATAGCATTTTTCAGCCACAAAAAATGACAGCATGCGCTGCATGATGCACATAAAGTATTGCTTTGCAGCTGGAAGGCAGAAGGCTGAGGTATGGACCCCACAGGTTTTTGGGGTGCCTGGATGAAGTGACATTTTTGGAAATGCTGAGTTTCCTCAGGAAGCTCTGCTTTTGCCCTTGCCACAGTGTGCCATGGCCACGGGGCTCCCCACCCAGGGACCAGGTGCAATCACTCCATAGCAGCACCACACCAAGAAGCTGGTACCCTTGTTTTGTGGTTTGTTCTTTAAAGGTATATTTGAAAGTGTCACTTATCTCTGTGGCACAAAAAAAGAAACATGTATTTAACCAACGTTTTATATAGTGCACTTTTTACAGACCAAAACCCGTGACTGGCTGGTAGTTACAAAACCAGAGAATTTTCTCAGATTACTGTATTTCACACCATTAGTAAGATTGAAGTAATGCATTTTCCCCTCTGTAAAAAAAGCTGTCTAAGAGCATAGTTAATTTCATGCCATCTCAAGCTTTAAAAGCCGGGTAATTCTTATCCTTAGAGTAATACAGAATTTGAGCTGTTAATAGCAACAGACTTGTAGGCTGAAAGAGGTGGCTCTGCTTACTTCTGTGCTGTGGGGTGAAGAACATGGCTGGGAGGAGCCGTGTTGCCATGGGGCGTCACAGCCCTGCAGCACACGGGAACACCAGCGAATGCCGAGGTCTCTGTGCCGACAGCCGCTGACCCAGCTGGGCTCACGTCTCACGCCGAGGGTGATGCTCGTGCGCAGCTGGAGTTCAGCAAACCTCACCCGTGCACCCGTCTGCTGGTGTCCATGCTGGTTTCCTGTCTTAAGCTGAGTGAAAAGTTTGAAACGTTACTTTGAAATATATATTTAGGGTTTTCCCCCCTTGTGTTTCACTGACAAATATACAAACTCAGGCCTGGGTTAAAAACCCTGCACTAAGGTTAAAAACCCTGGAATAAGGGTACTGTTTTTTGGAGTTGTGGAGGCTTTTGCTGCTGTTGGCTGTAGAAACAAACCTCTGGGTGACGTGACTTGGCCTGTCCTGTGGCAGCTCTGGAGCTCGGGCGGCAGCGTTGGGGCTACCAGGGACCGTGGGCAGCACAAACCCAACCATCTGGAGAGGACGATCCCCGTTAACTCACTCATTCCTCGGCACCGTTGCCACGTGCCTCTGACACGCGCATTGCCTCTGTCCCACAGCTTGCTCACGCTCACAAGGTTGAGGAGGAGCGAGTGGCATCGCTGCCTTCCAGGGCTATGTGATAATTTGCTGTTCAGGCACTCTGCGAGGTTTCCATGGCCCACAGCTGTCTAACCAATTTTAGCACTGCTTTAACTCCTTCCTACTTTTCTTTTGTCACTTTGACTGAAGAGCATAACTTAAACAGGAAGGGTCATCCTTTGCCTCACAGTTTTGTATATTAAAAGCAACATCTGAGCGGTCAGACCCCGATGAAAACGTCACGCTTGCAGGCTGGCGAGAGGAAAGTCAAAGCTGTTGAGCTGACCTCCCTCCACACCCGGACCCAACAAGGCGCAAGGGCTCTCGAGGCAGTGCAAAGTAAACAGAGATGTGACTCTGGAGCGTTTCCACTGCTCATCAGTACCTGGGTGCATGCTCTTCCCTTGGGATTAGCGCAGGGACACCAAGATACCAAGATGCCCTGTTTGCTCTGATGTGAGCGTGCACATGGGCAGTTAGTGCTGAAGAGCAGAGGCATACCTTGTCTGTACATCAGGAACATTTCTCTGGGTACACAGAAAACAAGACCAAGAGCACTTCAGCCTGGGTATGTCCTTAACCCACCCAGGAGCACATCAGCCACCTGCTGCAGGAGGTGGCACCAGCTTTATTCACCTCTCAGCTTTCCCAGTTCACCCAGTGGTTCCCTGCCATTTCACGTACCTGATGTGACCCTCAGCCCAGGACCCAGCTCTGGCTTTCCTGCCTGCTCTGCATTTTCTTTGTTTTCTTGTCCTTTTCTTTCTCCCTCTCTCCCACACTCACCTAAGTAATCTCTTACTACCCATCTCCTCAGGGCACCCTCTGCAGCTGGGTGTCTTACAGCTGCTCCTTAATTAGTACCTGGATTAACTCCTTTGCCACATCAGTCTGCTCCACGTCTCCCACCAAGTGCAGAAGCCTCCCAGACCCTGTGGGATGACAGCGGTTGTAGTTGTAGTAACAGCAAGCAGCCTGTCCTTTTGCAATGTGGTTTTTGGTGTCCTTCAGCAACTGAACTGAACCCAAGCTGAATGTCACCGCAATATATTCGCATTTTAGCAAGGGAGTACGAGAGTTAAGAATTACCATCCCATGCCAGCTCCTGGTCAGGTATACAGTACATGTCAGGTACAACACTTCCTATTGAGACTTTCCATATAGATATATTGATAGAGAGCAAGGGAACATGCCAGAGTGAAAACATATCTCTTACTGAGTTTCAAGTCCTCTAAAGAGTTAACTTTTTCTTCTTCTGTCTCCCCCACTGTGGAGCAGGTTTATATAGAGCTTTTCCCTAGAAGAAGGCATAGTAACTGGTTGTCAGTAAGACAAGTCCTGAAACAAAGTGTGCGATCCTTATTCACAAATACAGTCTGGCCAAAAACATGGAATAAATGCTAAGCATAGTTGTTTGGTGAGATGCAAGTGCAAAAGCAGCTCCCTGCCAACAGGATTTTCCACCTCAGACTTCAAATACCACAGCAGCAATAAAATTAACAAATATAAAACCTTGTAAATTACTTTAAAAAGTCTATTCATCCTCTGAAGTAGGAGCTGTGCACTATACTTGCTCGCAAAGTGTCCAGAGGAGAACGTGGGCAGCAGACTAGCTCACTCCAACTCTGATGGCTCCCAGAGCTCAGGTGGGGAGACTGCCTGGAAGAGGTGCAGGCAGGAGCATGGATGGCAGGCACCGCTCTTTCCTTCCCTCTGCTCTAAGACATGAAAACAGGCAACTAGGAGAAACAAGAAATGGAGTAACTCTAAGGCAAGATGCACGTTATTTTCAGTGAATACTTCCTTACTCCTCCTCTCTCAAGAAGCTATCAGAAGAGATATCTCACCTTGAGTTTATTTGCAGAGATATATTTCAACTCCTTTATGAAACATTATTGCTTACTGCTCTTCTTGTAGCTGAAATTGTGTTTTCATTTTTAAAGAAACACCTGTACTTTTCTTTTTCAGTAGCTGTCAAAAGAGATAAACAAATGAAAAATATTCTCACGATTCTGGTTTTTCATCTTCCAAGAAGCCTAGAAGATTAAAGTTAATCTGAGAATAATATCTATCATTTCACTTCATGCAAAAAGTCTCCTAGACACCATATTTGTAGGCTAAGTGGTGGGTTAGTAGCTGTGGCAACAGCCTCAAACATGGACTACTTGTACTTACCATGTTACTGGTAAGTACCACAGAGATGTACAGTAATGGGTAAGATCTAGACATGATTAAGTGCAAAGTGCCTTTTTCTAAATACAGCATTCGGAAGAAAAGTTGTTATGACGACACAATTCCCGTAATTGTAAATACAGACAATTATTAGGAATAACTTTTTATCCAAAGTGATACAGTTAGCTCCCCTGGGTTCCCAGCCTGGCCTGGCCAGTGCAATCGCCTGTTTGCCTTTTGAGGCAGTTGATGAAAGGCTGCTGACTCCGGGACCTGCAGAGGTGCACCTTGGACCCATCAGGAGCCCTCTGGCTTCTGAAAGCTAGGTGCCCACAATGCTTTGATCCCATCTTGGGGACTGAAGAATAAGGAATGGATGGGCATCTGCTAGCTTTTTTTCCGACACATGTGACTTTTTGGCCTCATTTTAACTAATTTGGGTTTCTTCCTTCACGAGCTGTTTGAAACCAAGGAAAAGATGTGAGATAGAGACCACCTACTGGGTCTCATTCTCCTCTTATGTAAGCCTGTTAAAAACAGTAATAGCCCCATTAAAGTGAATAGATTTGTATCAGAATAAAAACAGTGTGAGCAGCAAAAGAATTGGCTGCTTTGGGTATAAATTCATGAAAGTCATTTAAAGGCTCTCTGGGAGCATAATTAGAAACATGAAGTCCTGGGATGTCTTCCTTCCTTTTTAATCCAAAACTACTTTTAAGAGCTGCTGTCAGCTTGAAAAGTGGTTATTAAAAGAGAAACAACTCCAAACAGTTTGGGGAACAATGCAGCCGGCAAAGTTTTTCTGCAAACTGTAGGGTTTGGGGCTTTTTTTTCCCTTTTTTTTTTCCCTTTTTTTTCCCTTTTTTTTTTTCTTTTTTTTCCCCCTGTGCATGACTGCTGGGCAACAGATCCATTTAATCAATAGGGAACAAGACACAGACTGATTCTGGAACACAAAGGGATGTCTAAAGAGTGAAAGGGAAGTAGCCCTTTAATCCCTTTCATGGTAGTTTTGTTCAAGGAAAAAGATACTTTCGCTTTTTGCAGCAATGCTAACTGCAAAATTTTCAGATGGAGGTATGCTTTTAAAGTTCGCACGATCCCTTTAAGCACTGGCAATACTTAAGAGTATATGAGAGAGCCTGGCAAGAGCTTGTTCCTGTTACATTATCTAGGGACAATAAATCAAGCATAGGAGGAAACCTAATTCATCCAAGACGTTATTTTCAAAGGCTTCTCTGCCTTGATAAATAATATTTCCCTTTGGGAAGAGCAATAGGGAAGGAAGTACAAAGAGCAGCTACTGGTCATGTGTTAAGTCGCTGGAGGGTGCTCAGACAGCAGAGCAATGGACACACTGGAAGCTATAAAACGGTAGCTAAGATTGATATTTGTCCATGTCTGAAAGCCGAAGTTTCTTTCCCCTTCTCCCATAGAGCTTGCACAGTGATTTGTAAGTGGACTGGACCTCCTTTTGGTGGTCTCTCCAAGGGTAATGCATATTTTCTGTTTCCTGTCCTAGAAAGGTTAATGTTGATGTTTTAGAGAAAAGTTCTAAGTTGGAGGATTTTCTTTCAATCTTTAACTCTGAGGTTTCTCAGGATCCTGGAGATTGTGTATTTGGCTTTCAGGAACCTGGTACAGGATCAGAAATACTGCATTCATGGAGTTTACAATTTAGCAATGGTACTGGCAAAGTAAGACCCGTTGTGTCCTCCTGCACATGGCATAAACCCTTACAGCTACATGCTTCAAACTCTGTCAGTGATTATTTATGACCTGAATCAAGTTTTGGTAGTCTGTGTAATGAGCATGAAACATGGCTACAGCGTGACCACTTAGGAGCAGCTCTTGGCTTGTGACCTCTTAGGAATTCCTGTGGCCCATAACCAGTGACCAAGATGTAAATCATGTGTTATGCCAGACATAATAGACAATATAGAATGGGAAAAAAATACAAGAACAGAAGAGGTGAAAGCATGTTGGAACTGGAAGCAATTACTGCTCTTACCGTGAAGAACCATAATAAACTAGCTGGTCCCTAGTTTGCGGAAATAAAGTATGGCACAAGGCACTTGGAAGTCTTTTCTGTGGCTGTTAGTTACTTCTGCCACGCTGCATCTTCTCAGCATGATCATCCATTCACATTTTTCTTGGAAAACAACTACCAAATTTATGTATGAATCTTTGAAGATTTATGGATACAAACTGTGCCTCTTTCCGTGGTATAACAGTCCCTCTGGCATTTGAGTAACATGAAGTCTTTGGGGACAGTAGTGTTTGCTTCAGTCCCATCAAAGACTGGCCTCCAGTCAGCTCCTTCATCCAAAACCAAAGGAGATGCAAGGCAGCAATCTAAACTGGAGACGCAGGGATCCCACGACACCCAGTGCATGTGTGGGACAGTGGGACTGCCTGCCACGGCTGCTCACACACCATTTCAGGGCACAGAGGGGTATAAGAGACATGAAGGCAGTGTGTGCCCACAATTCACCACCAAGCCAATGAGGGGACAGCCTGGAAAGATGGTGGGAATTCATTCTGGGTTCCCTTGCGATAAAATCGGCTTCACCATCTCGCAGCCATGGCAGGGAGCACAGTGGAGAGCAGGCAGAGCAGAGCTGCATGCACTGCAGGTTTTCAACAACGGTGACTCGAGTGGGTAAACCGGTGAATAAGGGCTTTAAAAATTAGTTTAATGTTTTTCAAATGTTTGATGATGCACAATGTGTCTCAGAGATACGCAGGGGCATCAGGAGCTGAGAGGCTTTGTAGCCTCTCCCTGGGATGCAGAGGAAATGTCAAGCTGTCCTTAGCTTGGAAGTGAAAAGGTTACACTGAATTAGGAAATCAGCACTGACTGAATGACTTTTTCTCCCCCTTAAGGCCAACAAAATGTCAAGAGCCTATCCAGCCTGCAACACAAAGAAGGAGGCCCAGGGGAGCCTGGCTCCTGGGGGTGCTGGAGGTGGTGTTGGGACCACAGGAGAGCCAAAAGGGTCCTGAGGGGCACGGGAGCTGCTGGAGCGCCAGGCTGGGGTGCAGAACCCCCTCATGCCAGCAGCTCCCGGCTGCGGCAGAGCGAGGAGCTGAGCACTAGCACCCCTGTGTTGTGAGCAGGAGCCGCCTGCCCTCCCAGGAGGAGCAGGAGCGGGTGGAAACCCCATGCTTTGATGTCTGTCTCCAGCTGATAAATAGGGTAGCGTGACTGAAGGGAACAAGTAGTCGGAGAGGAAAGCCAAAGGAAATAATGACTCATGACTTGGCAGCCGAGAAAGTGCCATCCCAGCCCTTCATTTCCCTGCAGAACTGGTCGTAGTGGTGTGAATATCAGCTCCTTTTCCTTGGTTCCTCCTGCCTCCCTGGGAGCTGCAGCCCGGCGTGAGAGGCACCACCAGAAAGCTGGGAGGGCTCTTCTCCCTGAGAAGGATATGGTTGGCTGAAACATAGGCACAATGCCACTCTGAAATGTCTTCCACTCTCCAAGTGTATTGCAGGCTGTTACTGTTTGCTGTGATCTATGGTGATTTCAGCTTTAATAGGATTTCTAGTAAGACAGAAATTAATACCAGCCTCTGATTACCTGGATAGGGTGATCTGGTGTCATCTTTGTGAAACTGCCTGATTTAGGACTAGCACCAGACTACATTCCAATGTAAAGTCTAACAAAATGCTTTTTCCTGAACATGCTAATACACCACAGAGCTTGTTGATGTCAGGAAACAGACACAGGATAAACTGTCCCAAAGATGGACTGTGAAGTGAAACCCCCTCTAAAACCATGCCCATATTGCCACAGTAGCAGTAGCAGCACTCTGCAAAGAGTCACAAACTACACCAAAGCTGATTGGTATCACAAGTGTCACTGCTCTTTAACGCGGACAATCTTCAGTGCCAAATATTTTTAATTTCAGAAAAAGATATTCTTAGCGTAACTAAATTTTTTTTTTTACTTTTTCTATAATTGAGGTGAATTAAGTGTAATTGGAAGCATCTGCTCCTATTTTGGCACCCAATATAGCGTGGTATTCTGCATCTCCTGGAAGACACTCTCCTTCTTCAACTCCCACTAGATCCAGCTAAAAATAGTTAATCTAAATCACATTCTCTCAGGCAAAAGTGCTCTTCAGCTCTCAGGATTTGCCCCTCCATGCTAAACAGCGGCTACCAGCTTTCTTGCCCTGGCAAGATTAGGGAGAGGCTCCATGGGCCCCAGGATGGTGCAGGGGAGAAGCCCCGTTTTGTCCCAGCAGCACATGCTGTCACCAGTGCCTCACCTGGGGAGAGGTTGCGGTCGATGACTGGCAAAGCTGTGACACCAGGGAAAGGTGCGTGGCCCTGGTGCGAGGCAGCGGTGTGTCCCGACAACACCCCAAACTGCTCCAGTGCCGCAACTATTGCTGTGACTGCAGCCAGGCCAGTGACTGGCTCAGGGCCTGAAACACCCTCCCCAAGTGCCCGGAGGAACCTCACCTCCTGCTTAACAAGGCCTAGCTTGGTCTGGTTTGATCTTCCAGCAGTCCCTGCTGTGTGGAGGACCCACCTCTCCCACTGTGAGCATCAGTCCGGGGCCACATGCCCTCCGCCGCCAGCTGGGGAGCTCCTCCAGCCCCGTGCAACAGCAGTCATGTTCCTCACGTGAGTAACGACGTATTTATTCATAGTTACCTCTCCTTTGGGCAAATAGCCCAGTGTCAGTTTTTTTCCTCAGTTTTGAGCTAAGTATAGGCTGAACAAGCCTGGAAAATCTCTGGAGAGAACACAGAGGAAACTTGAACAAAAGGACTTGCATAGATGGCTTGGCACAACTGCAGAAACTTGTGTGAGCGTTTGCTTTGTAGCCAGAAAGCATCTATTATGAGGTCAGTAAATTTACCAACTAGTAGCATTTTGCTAGGGAGAGCGTTCTTCTTGTCATTTTGACTTTTCTTTACCCATCAATTCAGCTGCCACATGCGGGACCCCTCCCGAGCCTCTGCCACGCAGCCCTCCACCGGGCGCCCTGCCGTGTCTGCACTGCGAGCCCTGCACAGCGCAGCCCTCCGCACCCCGGTGCGGGGCTCTCTGGCAAGGCTCTGGCTGAACGGGCTTTAGGATCAGGTCTAAAATCTGGCTCTGTAATTGCTAGCTCGTATAAATCGTAATGCCACAGGAACATTTTCATATGCTTCAATCTGTACCTGTATTGGGTCCATTTACAAATAAGTGCGCATTTCAGGAATGGTTCTCCATTTTCAATACAATACTAAACAATACACTATATTATGTAATACAATTCATCAAGCCTTATTCTGATTAAAATTTATCCTAATAGAACCAACAACTTAACTTTAATATTATATGTGATTTTGCTTGAGACCATATTTTCCTGGGAAGGCTTACACCCCTCGGAGAATGACTTTTAACTGACTTTACATTCCCAGGTAGGAAATGTCACTACAACCGAGTCAAGACTGAGAATACATGGAGAAATAAAGATGAATAACCCAGTAAGTGTGTTGCAGTTACATTAGAACAATGATTGGAAACTCAGAAAATCCAATTAAACTTAAAAACTAAAAAGAAATTTGAAGCTGTGAAGAAAGTCAGGGTATTTACTCAGATTTCTTTGTCTTATCCCACGCTCATGCCAGTGGTCCTTAAAAGTAAGATTCCCAAATAAATTTCTTTTAGAAAGTACTCCAGGGTATGAAACAATTAAACCACAAAATACCTGAGTCACGAAATGGCAATGTCTGAAGATCTAAAAGACGATGATAGCCCAAATATTAAGGGCAGTTTTTTCTTCCTAGTGGGAACGAAACAGCCTTAACATTCTGTCTTTCTCACTGTGCCAAGGCCGTCCCTCCCCTGGCTGGGCAGGCCGGCGGGCGGGACAGCACCAGGCCGGCCAGGCCCAGGTGGGGTGGGGGAGCCCAGCCGAGGGCCTGAGGGGCCCGAGGGGGCTGAGGGGGCTGAGGGGGCTGAGAAGGCGAGGGGGCCAAGGGGCTGAGG